>JALPSE010000122.1:0-14119 GCA_030558545.1 Bipolaris gigantea | reverse complement strand
TTTTTGGGGTTTTTTTTTTTTTTTTTTTTTTTTTTTTTTTTTTGTTATCTCCATGCTTCTACGATCGTGCACCCATCCACAAAAATAAACCACACGAGTATCCATGTTCACAAAGCCCACTAGTTCCACGGCCCAGACGGCGAAATCATCGACGCCCACGTAGGCGACTACGTCACAGCCCCGATCCGCGCACCGCACACATTTTCGAATCCAACCAACCAGCCCGCCAAGTTCTTCAACACGTACACACCAGCCTTTTACATTGACTACTTCAAAATACTGGCGGAAATAAGCAAGACGGATGAGCGCATGAGCGAGGACAAGAATCTCGAGGTCATGAGTCGGTTTGCGACCATGCCCGCTCCTGAGATGATGGCAGACCAAGGCAAGAAGTGATGACAGAGCGAGGGCATTTCAGGCAGCGACAACGACGGTAGCAACCTTGTGCATCGTCAATTGAAATCAAAATAAGCATTTTCAAATTGTTTTTTCTAGTACGGGGAGATGTAATTTCCCAACACATCTTCTGGACCAAGGAAGACATGCGCATATACAAGACAATCGCCTCAGAACATCTCCCTGACACAACAAGGCTGGTTTTGGAGAGAGAGAGAGAGAGAAAAAAAAGTAAGTTGGTATCACAAACAGATGTACAAGAAACTTGAAGTCAGAAACCACTTCGGAAAACGATGGATAGCTGGTGGTTCCCGATCCCATAGCTAGACCTCTTGGGCTTATAGCTGCAAAAGCAAAAGCAACATGATCTGGTTCGGGGCGTGAAAATCGGTGGATCAATATGGGCCTAAGCAACCATGGCTTGGTTGGTGTGATCTGCAGTCTTTCCGTCTGATGCGGGGAGCCTTGGGTTTGCATGCGCAAGGCCTGATTGCGCAGCCTCCTTGAGTTGGGCTTCAACGCTTCTATCGTGCTCGCGCGCGGGCGGAGTGTTGCGAGAGGCAGAGGCCTGCGCGTCATGCGGTGCGTCGTGTGGCTGGGGAGGCTGCGTAGCCTGTTCAGTTTGCTGGTGGTGAGATGGTTGATGTTGTGGAGTGTGCTGGCCGTTGCTGTGTGAGACGTGTGATGGCGTAAGCCCATGGTGCGACGGACTCAACATAGCTGACGGGCTTGCTGTACTTGCGCGGTCGCCGGCCTCATGATCACTTGTTTCACTCTGACCATTGCTGGCGGTCCCAGTAGGATAGGTATAGCCGCCGCGCAATTCGCCCTCACGAACTTCTCTCCACGCGCATTTTGCGTGCTTCTTGGTACAGCCCATGCACGCTGTCAGGTTTTTCAAGCAGTCCATGTGTAATCTTCGACAGCGGTCGCAGGGCGGGACAATGCGCTCGCCCTTGGCAAGGCTCTCCATTCTGTGCACCATTTCAACCTTGAAGGGACCGCCGTCATCTTTTTCCGGTTGCTGGCTGGCGCGTTGGCTGGAGGCTGGGACAAGGCTAGAAGGGGTGTTTGGTATTGGGACGGGCGAGTTCATCATATTGTGCAGCTCGGATTCATTGAGAGTGTGTGAAGGCCTTGCAATTGGCTGTTGTGCGGCAGAGGGAGCTTCCGTCGGCTTTTGCAGGGCCCGGGACGGGATGGACGAGGGTGGAGAGGGATGAGATGCTGAATGACTGCCAATCGATGGCCTCCGCACTTCAACATTAGCGCTGGGAGGCTGCGATGACACACGCCGGTCATTTACAGTATGGAATTTGGATAGCAGTTCGTGGCGGGTAGATGACGAGGAACCATGGCCACGACTATGGCTCTGCCCATGGCCGTTGGATTCGTGGTGCTGACGCGCATTGACGGCTACAAAGCCACTGCTGCTGGGCGATGGGTGCGAAGGTTGGTTATGAGCTGGGCCTGGGCCTGGGCCTGGGCCTGGGACGCTCGAGTTGCTACCGTTCATGAGGGCGACGTTTGAAGGACTCGTGGGGCGGGGGATTTGAGGCGTTGGAGTCGCAGTGGCTCTGCGGTCGAGGATTGCCTGCTTGCGGCCTTTGAGGCGGTGATTGAGCTGCCTCGTGCGAGCAGCGACTGAGAAGATGGGTTAGAATGGCCGAGAAGGATCAGGGCGTGGGTATTGGCTCGCGGGCTAGGAGGGCTAGATTGACAAAAGGAAGAGGAGTCGACTCACCCTGATCGGCCAAAGAGCATATTTGGCTGAGGTTCTTTTCCAAAATGTCCATGGTGCCCAGCTCCTTCTCCTCGTCTTCGATGATGGGCTGCGGGGGGATCATCTTCTGAGGAATGCCAGACGAGATCAAGACAAAGTCTTCCTCTGAGATCTGGACCCGACATTGCTTGGTGTAGAACTGGCAGACTCGGACGCCCTCGCTCATCTGGTCGAGCTGAAACTGCTCGGGCTTGTTGCGCGCAAACTCGACCACGTCGAGCCAGGAGACGGTGGTGCCGTCCTTGCCATGGCTTTTGAGGACTCGGGGGGGACCGTCGAACAGGCGCTCGAAGCGCTTGATGAGAATGGGGCCCAGAGGGCGGGCGCCTAGGTTGCAGGCCATGCTCTCGTGGCGGTCGAGCACGCCCTGGTAGTCGCTGAGCAGGGAGAGGATGTTTGGCAGCGTGTCATGGTTGGTAATGAGCGGCAAGTCGTTCTCATTGTGCCTGGCGAGGTAGTTGATCTGCAAGTGGTTGTGCTTAGCGGCTTTGGGCAGTGGCGCAGGCGCCAGGTGCATCTCGTGCGAGGGACTGCGTTTGCGCTTGAGGTCGCTGGGCATGTGCGAGACATGGTGGTGGGGCGGGTGGGCGGACATGGGACGGTCGTCGTTGTTGGCCATGGCTAAGCCCTTGGGGGAGGGAGGATGGGCTAGTGATGCTGACGAGGTTTGCTGCTGTCGTGGGCGGAATGAGCAAAGGGCAGCTTTCAAAGGCGGCGGAGCGGCGGGCGCTAGCGAGCAGCCAACTCAGCTGGGCACGGCGCGAGAGGGCTAGGCGGGTTGCACGGGAGAGCGGAGGCCGCAGGCTACCGAAGCAGAGACATGTCACGCAGAGGGGCACGGTGCGAGGGGAGAGGAGTGGCGGAGGGCAGAGGGTGGAGGAGGAGGAAGCAGTGGAGAGGGTGGGCGAGGGAGGGAGGGAGATGAACGGCTCGTCGGTGGCTGAAGGCGCACGAGTGGCTGCACGGGAAAAAGCAACAAGCAGAGAGAGAGAGAGGGGTGGGCCGGGGCCGTGGCCGTGGCCGTGGGCAGTGGGCAGTGGGCGGTAGGCGGTAGGCGGTAGGCGGCGCGCCGGAAATAAGGACGAGCCTTTTAGCAGAGCGGAGCTCCCCGCCAATCACACGGGGCGAGTAGGCCGCTGTGGTATGGCGCGGCCCTGGCGCGGCCCGGTGATGAGCAGCCAGAGGCGCATCGCTGGCGATTCAGGCGGTGCCGACTGCCCGGCGGCCTCGCACAGCTCCAACGACCTTGAGACGGCCTGAAACTGAGCCATTAACGGTGCCCAAGACACGAGCGCCGGCAGAAGAGTGCGTGGCCGCACTGCGTGGTCCTGTGAGAGGGCGTGCACACAGCCAGAAGGCCTGGTCCGGCGGCATTGGCCCGTCCCGAGACGCGACGAAAATACCGCAGGGCCCACGCGTCGCCTGCGACAGCGACAGCGACATGGCGCCGGCGGAGACGTGTAAAAGCGAGGGGCGGAAATTGCCTCCGCCTGCCCCGGCCCAGTCCAGCCTGGTCACGTGACGTAGCGGGATAGCCACAGCCTGCCCACATGCACACATGCACACATACACACACACACACAGCCACGCCCCCTGCCCACATGCACAGACCACCCTTGGTTTGCTGCCAGCTCCCGCCCGCACGTCACCACAAGCCCTTCCATATCGCCCAGACTCGTCACTCTCTCCCAACCCAAATACAATGTCTGAGCGAGGCGCATTTCGCGGCCGAGGCGGTGGCAGAGGAGGCGACCGCGGTGGAAGGGGCGGCGGTCGTGGAGGAGGCGGAGGCGGTGGTGGTGGCGGCGGCGGCGGCGGTGGAGGAGGAGCCCACGCTGGCGGCCAGACCGAGCGCCCCAAGAAGGAAAACATTCTCGACCTGAGCAAGTACATGGACAAGCAAATTACTGTCAAATTCAGTGGCGGGCGAGAAGGTAACGAGGTCAATTGGGTCCTGTGGCAAGGAGCAGTGGCGGCTAACTTCCCCGCAGTCATTGGCACATTAAAAGGCTACGACCAGCTTATGAACCTTGTCCTCGACGAGGTCAAAGAGGCTCTTACAGGTATGTGGGAGATTAACACACACACACCCTGCCATCTCTAACCACCGCAGACGAGGATGGCAACATCCGATACCGCAAACTCGGCCTTATAGTCGCACGCGGCACCCTGCTCGTCGTCATCTCCCCCGTAGACGGGAGCGAAGAAATCGCCAACCCCTTCTTGCAAGAAGAAGAATGATCGCCAACCATTACCAGCGGCGAGGACAGCAGCGTCACGTGTGCGCTATGAGCAGCAAGCAGAGAGCAGTCAGTGGCGTCGATCAAGCCAACGGCGTCGACCCAGGGGCTTTGAAAACAGGGCTGGAAACCCAATACGATATCCGTGAGGGACATGCGCGACCAGGGCAAGGACAGGATGCGGCTTCCAAGCTGTGCATCGACGACAAGTTACACGGTAACGTGGCCATAATGGGCATGCTTGCCCGTTGCATCCCTACCATTAACCATTGCGAATCAAAAAAAAACACCGATACTCCACCTACTAGTGATGAGGGCGTTCAAAACCAGCCAACCCGTCATGCACTGTGCTCAGAACCGCCAATTGATGATGCATCCGCCTGTGTACATGTAAAATTTGGTGCATGACTGCATCCCTAGATGCTGTTCTTCACGCTAGTTCCTTGAGCTTGCATGCACGCCTACCCTTGTCGTATTCAAGGCTAGCTGGGGACATGTGGCTGAAGCCATGTAGCATGCACATGAAAAGCAATGGTTCGCGCGTGGGAATAGCAATGTGGCTGTGCTGTCTAGTTAGCACGTAGTTGGTACCGACCCCGTTTCACATGGCCTTTGGGCACGTATGCGCCAGGCACCAGGCACCAACACAACCTCAGCCCACACCTGCCGCCGCCCATTCCATCTCCTCCCTCCTCTGCACATTCCTCGATTGTTGTTCCTCGCAATCTTGGCCAACAAAACATTATCCGCTGCCCCTGACGCTTCCTCTACCCACTTTCCGTCCCTTTGGCCACTTGCTTGCCACCAGATGCCAGCCTGGTATTCAACATGATGACATTAGCAACCTTGGCATCACCCTGGCCAGCATGGACAGCGGTGCCATCCACCGTGTATGCTGCAGGACTCGGGATGGAAATTTGGTTCATGACACTGGCCGCCATGCTCCTACCCCTGGCCATGTTCGTAATCACCATCCGCCACCACCAGACGCAACAACGAGAACAGACGCCGTTTCCCTTTCTAGAGTTACCCCAGGAATTGCGCGACATGGTCTACGAATACTTTCTCGACGACCCCGTATACCCCGCACCACCACGTCCATTGTTTCACGCACCCTCCGTACTATCGTGGATGAATCCGAGCCGCTGGATCTCACCAACAGCACCACGCCCCCGCCAAGGTAGCAACACATGCATCTTTCTCGCCAACAAGCAAATCCACGCCGAATACATGGACATGCTATGTAAACGCCGCACCTTCCACTTTTCCGTCTCGCCAGAAACCTACAGGTCCCTCCCTGCCACCCCTTTGCCCTCGTCTCCATCCCCTCCTCCCCCCACCACTACCACCACCTCCGCACAAGAACCCACAAACGTCTGGACCATCTCCCCCGCCACCCTCTCCAAAATTCGCCACTGCTCTCTCAGCCTCGTCACCACATCCGCCATGCTCGGCGTCACCGACCCGCGCTCCATGACCTCGTCGTCCTGGTCTCTCGGCCGCCGCATGCGCCAACAGCTCAAACACATGTCATCCATCCAGACCTTCACGCTCGACGCAAAAGCCCTCGGAGACCCCCTCTGGAACCCGCTGTGGATCTGGTACCACGCCTCGCAGTCGCTCAAGTTGCTCGGCACAGACTTGTCGGATACGGTGCCCCGGGGGCCGCAGCTGAGCCGTATTACCTTTTCGCTGGATACGTGGTCGCCTGGCGAGAATTATCTCGAGAGGCAGACCGAGGCATGGACGTGGTATTGTGCAAGGGGACACGTGGTGGCGACTGACTTCGCGCACGACATGACGGTCAGGGAGTTTTGTGCAAAGTTGTACAAGGAGTGTCCGGCTTGTTGGGCTGTTGCGGACGAGGAGGATTTCTTGTAGTACAGCTTCCTTCTTTCTACGTACCTTACCATGACTTATTTCTCATAACAACACGGGGCTACGATTCCCCCCTTCTCTTACTTCTTATCCTTTCTGCGTGCTATCCAGAAGGAAGGCCGATAGGTACTCTGCAGCATACTCTGCGTGTTTGTAATATACCCCGTTTGAATCGTATCCATCTCGTGTTTTTCTACACCAAAGCCAAAATGCTGCACCAGCGCAATCACTTCGTCATTCGTAAGCTCAAACGAGCCCGGGTCACCTATTCCTGCATCCCCCTCTACCCTACTCGCCTCCCCTTGGTCCTCTTCGCCGGCATCTCTGCGAGGAGGCGGCGGGTGCCACAACAAAGGACCAAGATTGATCCATATTCCATCTGGCTTCAGGCAGTTAGCCACTGCCTCAATATACCGGATCAGATTCGGAGCCGTATCAATAAAGAAGACCGTCGTAACGGCATCGAATCTACCGGTATAATCCGATCGACCGTATACGACGCAAAAGTCGCCCATGGACATGCTCATGCGGTCCGAAGCCGGCACTCGCGACGCCTGTTCCTCCCCAAGCACCGTTGCTGGATGCAGATCCGGAATCTCGACCGTGCGCAGCTGATCCGCCCGCGAAACGTGATTGGAGCTGCTGAGTGCCCAGGGCGCAATGGGAAACTGATGCGCATGCTTTGTTTCGTTGAGCACGAGCGCGCTGGCCATGAGCATGTGGTACGAGATTTCGTTGCCTTCGACGCTGAATCCCGCGCGGCAAATGTCGAAGACAAGCCGCCCGAGTCCGACGCCTGGGACGAGGACTCTGAAGTCGCTGCGATCAAGTTCAGAAGCTGCATCCGCGGTTTTGGCGCGTGAAGTAAATTCTTCCTGCAGAGCCGATAGGACAGGGTCAAAGCACGCTTTCCGTTCCTCAAGCCCTTGCTCGCTCCATTCGCGGTAGAACTGACTCAGGCAACTCCGTGCCTTGTCCACGTCGTTCTGGCCCGCTTTGCTTCCTCGGCCATCTGCTATGAGGGCGTCTAGCACGATATCGAACACCTTGAACTCATCGCGCGCATACTTTTCGGGCACTATGGAAGCAACCCATTCGCTATCCAGCGTGGGTGCCAGGAAGGACTTGAAGCCCGCAGCAAAGACCGCTTCAGCTAGGTTGGCGTTCTGGCCGATGAGACGGTCGACTGCAGAAAAGGTAGCAAGGAGGGAGAAGGGGGGCTGCGAGAGGAGGGTCCAGTGGGCGGAGGGGAGGGAGTAGAAGGCTTGGCGCCGTGTGTGAGTAGCATTGTAGTGTGCATGGCGGCGGTAGGAGCTGGGTTGCATCGGTTAGTGGAAAGGTGCAAGTCCAGCCAAAGATGATATGTACCGGAAGGAGTCTAGAACTGAGATGATGAGTTTCTTTTCTTCAGGATCAGAGGTGGGATCGCAGAGGTCGTGCGAATCCTCCTCTTCCATTCTCTCCAACCTAGTTTATATCTATACACGGTCCAAAATGCTGTACAGAGAAATGGTCGTTGTAGAGACCTTTTGTCTCTATGGAAATGATTGGTAACTCGACGTGCAGTCGTATCTCCACACTTGCAACTTGCACCTCTTGACACCTAAGACGGAGAGATCCGGGGTATTGATGTTTTCTATGATTTCATTACCAACAGAGGGAATTCTTTGCGCGGAGGATATCGGAGAAGTCACCGGTTCGGTCGGTGGAAGCTCTTGTTGGAGGGTAGGTAAGTGTTAGTAACAGTGGTAGTAGTACTACCCCGCCCCACCTGCCGCTTTCCCACCCACGCACAAAGCCATAGCACGTCTCTGCAACCTCACTTTCTACCGCGCGCCATGGCTACCTCAACCTCGCAGGCTGGCGCGTCGCATACGCCGATACAAGTGTCCTTTCCTCTGCCCAAAGCACCTGCCACAAATATCCACCTGCAACTCACAGACAATGGCCCAAATCTTGTCGTCTTCCTCACCACCTCGACCGCCGAATCGGCGTCGTCTGCTCCGATGGGGTCTCTCGTATATGCCATGCCGAATGTGCGTCTTCGATTCCTCTCCCTACACGTCCTAGTGTGCTTGCTACGCGCAAATGCTAAATCAACACACACAGAAAGTCACACCTGCCGAGACGCTGAGCACGCCCCTCTTCAGCCACGGTGCGACGCTAGATTTCACAACACGCTTATCCAAGGTCCTTGCGCGTAAAACAGGAAAGCCCGTATACGTGGGAAATTCATCGAGCTTTGCGAGTGCAGGCATGGGCGGGACAGTGGAAGAAGAGATGGAGGGGTTTAGGAGGGTAGTGGAAGTTGTCGTCGGGTTATTGAAGCAGAAGAACTAAGGCGTCGACGACTGGAAACGCAGGCATGTTGGAAAACAGTTGACAGTGACGTGGTCTGTGCGTGAGTAACAATCACGATATCGTCCATGGATGCCGCTAACAGCGCTCAAGACCCAATAAAATGCATGGTCGAGGCTGAAGACGCGAGGTGCAGAGCATTGTTGTCATTGATGGTGCTAAAACGCTCCTATTTCCCGGCTTGGCTCAATGCCTTCCCTCCTCATCGATCCACCCATAGGCATCAAGCCCTCACATTGCGTAGCCCTGCACGGCTTACAACTGTCCGAGCCTCTCCTCAGCGCTCCGCTTAGCCTCGTCGGAGACGTTGGGGTTCTTCAGGGTAGCCTTGAGACCACCAGCGACGTTGTTAGGGTTCTTGTCCTGGTCGCTGGTAGACTTGGAGGTGATTTCACCACCGTTCTCGAGATCCTGGAGGACCTCCTTGGAATGCTGCTTGGCTTCCTCAGAAGTGTCTGGCGCAAGTCAGTAAGAATGTAAAGGAGAAGTGAAGGGGAACCAACTCGGGTTGTTGATGTTGGCCTTGTGGCCTCCAATGACGTTTCCTGGGTTGGCAGACATGTTGGTGGTTGTTGGTAAGGTTTGAAAGGTGGTGTTGGTTGGGCGTTTGTTGTTAGGATGGATGAGTTGATGAGTTGATGGTGAGAGCAAAGACGATGGATCCAGGTCTTCTTATACGTGTCCAAAAGACCGATGTTCACCATGGCTTTGTCCTCGCAACGTCGTCATCATCTCCATCGCACGATGTGCTACATGGGCCGGACACCCCTACGTCAACGATCGGATTGCTGCACACCAAACAATAGGATCTCAGATGCACATCTTCGCCGTGCCGTCCGCGGAGTCTAGAGTCAGGTACACGATGCGATGGGACTAGCCCCTTGCATTTTATGAAGACATCATGACCCCCAGATGATCGTCGCAACAACCCAGAGGCACAAGCCTCCTCGCCGTACTGCAGCCAATGCCGTGCGACTGAGCGACTAGCACGCACTTGGCGCGTATGGAGAAGTTCCAGGTACCCATCCACTGATGCATGAGCAAGTCGGAATCCCATCTTGTCCCTGATCCAGTCGCCCAGCCGGTCTCCCTTAGCGGGACCCGCTTTGCGGCGTACGATGCCAGATGTCAGATGTCAGATGCTGCATGCAACTCCAGGATGGACATACTGGGGAGGCGGCGGACAGAGATGGAGCTACCTCCAAGCTACCTCCAAGCAAGGGTGTATCGCAAAGTTTGGCAAACATCAGTCTTTGTGGTCAGAGGGGAATGGCATGGGTGATGTCATGGGTGTACGGGCAGTACGCACGTGATTTGGCGTTTATGCGCAACGCAAGGACGGTGCTAGCTATGCACGTTGTAAGGATGCGAGGACACACATGTGTATGAACATGGAGTACCTGCCACACGACTGTAGTTTCAACCCTCTTCTTCACCGCTACAAAGGTCACCGTCTCCGATGAAGGCATTCTCACCGGATCGCCAATGCATGGGAGGTCACATAAAAGGCACATTGCTTTTTAATCACAGCCGTCATTTTGGTCGTCATGCTACCCGCACACCGACTTCATCTCGGGCCGGCGCCAGTAGAATATGCCACTGACGTCTAGGCACACGGGATAACGAGGACAAGGTTATTTGACCATTTACTGCTCTTGGGGATGGATGACGAGCCTTCCCTTGACCTTGTTTTCGACCACATGCTCGCTCGCCTGCTGCAACGCAGACAGTCCACCTTGAACCTTGGTAAATCTCACAGGCGCCACAAGATGTCTTGAAAGCACTTTGGGAAGGTACTCTTGATACCACCAGTCGCGCCATTCCGAGTACTCGTCCTTTTGCGCAGCTTGCGACAAGGCCGTGTATATCCTGTTCACATTCCAAGGCAGCTCAACGGCGCTCGGTGGAAGACTGGCAAAAGTTCCTCTTGTAGACTCAAGAAGCGATGCCAGTACGCTTTGGTAAGCTGCATCGTCGCTTGCAGTGAAGAGGCACTTGTACGGCCCCAGACTGCGTAGGTGTCAAAGACGGCCCTGCCACCCACACCCAGTCGTTGCACATTTTTGTCTAACGCTTGGATGATGCCCGCGCGGCTGGTACCAAGAAGCGCGGGGTATGCGAAGTGTGCGGCTGGGGCTGCCAAGGAGGGCAGCACGATGGGAAGCGGCCATAGTTGCAAGGCATGTTTTCTTGATCAGATAAGATGGCCATATCACTATCTCATCGTCTGAGCTACTCGGAGACAAGTAATCGTAGTAGGGCATGCCCTAGTCTACGTCTCCTTGCATGTCTTCATGTATGCATGTACCGCTGGCACTCAACCCTGCAATTTCTCCGGCATGCGACACGCGTTTTTCCGATAATGCTCATCCAAGTGTTTGCAATGCCTTTGCAACGACTTACTATCGCGCTCCTGTTGTGGCTTTTGCTAAGGCACGAGTGATGAGATAATCGGTTGGGCGTCTTTAGTAAGCCAAAGCGTGACAAGAATGGGAATGACGCGCTGCACTTGACTGCTTGACAAGATTGTGTCAGCATGTTTTTCGCCGGCAAAGTGCCTTAATTACCCTCTCTTTATGGCGATGCAAAGCTAATTAAGGGCTGCTGTGCATGCCCGCAGCCCGGTCCCGTTGAACCCATGTGCGTCTCGGCAATGTACCCACCCAGCCTGGATTCTTTGGGCCGTGTCGTTCATCACTATTACCATGGGGAAAGCATGGGTTTCTCACAATGGGCATCGTGCCATGCGCTGTTTCCACTGCGTAGCCAAGGCCTGCCGCGGCTAGTGCACTCTCAAGCATGCGTAGCTTGTGCCACAGTATGCCTCTTCTCTTGACCGCCAGAGGCATATTCGCAGACTGGGAGCATGGCTCCCTTGACATCAGATTGCGCCGCCAGGCTCCCGTTTGGGCAAACTTCTAGAAGAACGGGTGGTTGGCGGGTGGTCCCTGGTCCCTGGGCCCCTCACTAATCCACAACCGAGTGTGAGCGCGAGTGCAACACGACTGCTGACAAAACATCCGACTGCATCATCGTCATCATCATCATCATCATCATCGCCAGGTGTCTGGTGCATCCCACAAGTCGTGCGCATGTACTTGGAGGCGACTGCATGGCAGACAGGTCGGGAGGAAAAGTCCCGCATGACGGCGTGCAGCTGGCTGGACGGCGGAATTTTGACGCGAGCTGAGCAGCCCCTGGCCTGGTCCGGCAGCTACCTACACCTCGTGTTAAGACAGCTAATATTAGCGACCCTTTAACTACCCAACTGTCTTATTCGCCCGTGCGTTTGACTCGAGCCTCCGGCCGGTACGAAATCATAATGGAACGGCTCTCAGCGGACCAATCATCTCTCCATCGCGCCCAAAAAATACTCTGGCTTGTCCAGATACCTGCATCGGCCATACCGACAAGAGGTCGCGTTCACCACACGGCACGCGCGCCACACCTGCCATGGCAGAGTCGCACAATAACCTTGTAGTCGCCTTTTCTCTGCGCACCTAGTCTTGAACCAGCGACCCGCCGTCTCTGGCTATTTGGCATGCTTATCACAGAGACGACAAAGCAGACTTCTGTCAAGAACCGCCGAATGCGAGAAGACTCCAGAATGCAACTTCGCCATGTACATGTAGTGGTTTCGTGTTCGGCCGTGAAGTGATGATCAAACACTTCAGCCGTCGAGGCCGCTCTCCATATCCATATCCTACATCCCATTTCCATCACCATCAAGTCACAGCCAGACTTGGACCAGTCTACCCCGTCACCTGGCCTGCATCTCTGACGGCATACCCAAAGTCTCGTGCGTGCGACTCGAAATAAGCATCTGACACACCGGTAGCCCTACAGCATCCCGCTGCACTTTGCCCACCGTGCATTCCGAATACTTGGGTAAGAGAGTGGTCCCGACGCCACACTTCTAAAAAAGGCATCTGCACACGCTCCTACCCCATCCACCGGCTCCGCTACTAGTGTCACCTTTTCCAGCACTACGGGTCCCGGCTCACGACCTAAGACCAAAATTGGCTGTTACACAGCCCAATAGTATTCGACGTTACCGCTCGGACAGACGGACGCTTGGGCCTCACAAGACGTGTGGTGGACGACTTGCTCGAGTGATGTGATATTCGGCCGGCTTAGGACATCTTCTCTATTCAGGCTTCACTCTCTCTGTTACCGATTCTTAGTGATCTTGAAACCGGACTTCAATGCGATCGAGATTGGGGGCTCGTGTCGTTGTCGTTGAGGATATAAGAACTGGACTACTTTCAGCTCAAGATACTCATCACCCAACACAACAACTACATTCTTACGCTTACGACCTCCCAAAAAACTGCGAGCAGTCTTTCAAAACATTACGCACTCTTCGAATCACCTTCTCAAATAGGACAACTATCAACTATTTACAGCTTTCCATTATATGAGCGATAGCCCCTCCGAGACTCCAAGCGCATCAAACTCCATAAAGCCTACCGATACCAACGACATATCTGAAACCAACCCCTTCAGAGGCTCTTCCACCCCTCAAAACTTTACGGAAACCCCCCAATCTATCGCTGAACCAGCCGTCTCCGCGCCAGTGATTGTTATCACTAGTCCACACACACCTTCACCCGAGTCTACTCCTCGACCAAATCGTTCCATACTTGTCCGTCGCCAATCAACAAGTACTCTAATCTCTTCGTACTCTCCCGGTCAGCAAAGCTCTTCCAGGCAGTCTGACCGTCTGCAACAATCTCATTCTCAACCCATCGAAGCAACTAACAACAACATTACAAACGCAATGTCTTCTTCCGCCTCTTCTCCTTCTGGCACCTCTACTGCTGGCAGCAACTCTGGATCTAGCCAGGGCTACCAACTCCCCTATGCTCCCTTCCCCTACCCAATGCCTGCCCAACCCCGAGGAGGCCAGCAGCAAGGAGGCCAGGGAAAATAAAGCGCCTCACATGAATTGCCTTTTCTAGTCGCATCTATCGGGTTACACTTGGGACTTTCTCTTTCCAATTCTCATCAATCGGTATACATGAGCAGTTCACGGTGCAAATTTTCTTTCCACTCCATCAACACCATTTGTGTTACAAGCAACAAACAGAAGGATCCTCTTCCTTGGTCTGACGATGAGTGGTTGGAAAACCACTAGAGATTCTAATAGGTGTGATTATCGCGGGGCGAAAGATTACGTGACTTAGTATCCCGCTAAGATATAGTCTCTAGAAGGCCACCGTACGAAGAGAAGCTAACGTCCTTCTAAACCCCCCGCTAAGACAGGAGGAGAGGGAGGACAGGACTAGAAATAATAAGGATATAAGGATAGATAGATTTTATTATTTTACTCTCGTTATAGTTAACTTAAATTATACTTTCTTACTAATTACTTAACTTTATAAGATTAATACTTATTAGTCTATTTAATATAGATTAGGAATTATTAAACCTATTATTATCTATCTTATAAGCACGCCACTCT
>JALPSE010000121.1:0-65374 GCA_030558545.1 Bipolaris gigantea | reverse complement strand
GCTCGTGGGGACGGTGGCAACGATTCCTACGACGGCGGTGGGGACGCTGGTTGGCGCGGGTGTGGGGGGTGTGCATGGGCCGTGGATACGACTTGGGGGGAGCAAGGAGGGGGGGAAGGAGGGGGAGGGTGGTGATGAGAAGGAGGGGGAGGAGGGTGGAGAGGATGAAAACAAGGTGGATGAAGAGATGGAGAAGAGCATGGCGGGGGAAGAAGATGGGATACCGGATCCTGAGGCGTTGAGACGGGCTGCCGAGGAGATTGAGAGGCGGAGGAAGGAGGGAGGCGGAGCGGAGGGGGATGGTGTGGTGAAAGAGAAGAGGAAGCCACGGAAGTTGGAGGTTAGGAGTAAGGCTGGTGCGTAGCACAAGGCAAAGTATGCAAGCGAAAAGAAAGGAGGGCATGAGGACTACTGCTGCTTTGAAAACCTTGATTTCGAACTTGCCTTTTTGTGCAAGGCTCGCTGCCCAAGGTCTGACTGGGGGTATGGAGACATTGACTTGAGGGAGCACTATACCCCGTCTTCCTTGAATCTGGTCATGGAGATGCGCCTGCTTTTCTGCTCTGGAAGATGTCTTCGGCGTTATCAAGGAATAAGGAGCACTCGGTATATAGTATGTGCCTAGGCTTTGAGTCTTGACCCCCGACACGCAAGGGTAGTCAGGAAAGCTCTGAGTAGAGGGTTTACCTGAAGACTATTACCCGATTTCTATTAGACGTTACACTAGATACCGTAATAAGAGACAAGAGCGAGAAACCAAACACAGGGAGTTCGAACCTTTCCTCCCCACCTACCTATCTATCTATCTCCCGAAAAAAACATTCTTCACTGTCGACCGGGTCGAATCCCTCCACTGCCCTCCCTTTCCCTGCTAGCGGGCACATCCTCTGCCTCGGTCGTCAAAAACGGCATAGGTAACCTCGAGCGCGACTGGCATCCCGGGCGCTGCTATAACTACAATGTCGGGACGAGCCTCATGTACCGAAGCAACAATGAATGTCGGATTCCGTTTTACGAAAGGGATGATTGTGCCGGTGTAGGATGGGGGTCCAAGGTGCGCTGCAACCCCAGCTCCGTCGCCGGTCGGCCATGCCAGCGCTGCACCAAGCTCAATCTCTCATGTGTCGTCCGTCCCACATGCCGCCGCGCCACACGCAAGAGGTTGGTTTCTTTCTTGTATCAAGGATGCTTTGTCCATGTTGGGCGTGGTATCATCCACTGACATGGCACCTCGACAGCCAACTTGACCAGCTTGCCCGCGAGGTGCAGGCCATCCGGGAGACAGTGGCCGTGGTAGACAGTAACAATAGACAACCAGCACTCCGGACACCATCAAGTCCGAGCACCTGGCCACCAAGAGTACAGGGCGCCAACGAGGCTTCGTCGTCGGGTGTTTCGCCGGCTTTCTCTGCCGCTGCGTCAGAGCAAAATAGTCGTCATGGTGAGAAGGTTGTCGTCGCTGTCGACCATGATGCTCGAGCCGACTCGACGGCAGTGTCCAGCCTACACAGGGCGCTCAACTCACACCCCTTTACCGGGCCAGAGATTGACGAGCATTTCAATATGTATACATGTCTTGTGATGTGGCGTTGCTGTCAATAGGACTGATGATGCCATGTAGCTACTTTCGCCATTTCCACCCCCACTTCCCCATACCCAGCCAACGTGACCCAAACAAGTGTTACGAGACAAGTCCTTTTCTTTTCTGGGTCATTTTCCTCATCTCTTGCCGTCATCAGCCCACACACCCCGACCCTTCCACGATCCGCCTTCTTGCAGAGCACGTCAAGCACGAGACTGATGCCGCTGTCCCCAAGGTGCCTCAGCCCCTCGCTCAACTGCACGCCATGCTCCTCGTCGCCGCCTGGGGTTCGTACCCGGGTGTCCGTTTCATCAATGATCCGGCTTACTGGTTCAGTGGCATTTCCATCAACTCGTGCCTGCTGCTCGGCTTCCACACAGCTTCCGGCAGGCACCCGGAGTACCACCATGTCACTATCGGCACCGTTTCATCTGATATAGAAGCTGCTGTTACATGGACAGCATCTAGCATCGTAAATCGGAGGTATATTCTAAGACTGCGTTGCCGACAAGACTCTTTTAGCTGATCAGCCTTGTCAGATTATCAACCAGCCTTGGCCTCCCCTGCACAGCTCCAATGAACAAGGCCACATTGAACATGATCCATGACAAAGGTAGTCTCCTACCCGTCAGCTTTCGCGTACAGCTCGAATGCCAGGTCTTCATGGACCGAGTCAATAAGACGCTAGGCTCTTCTCTTGAAGAGCCCAGCGGAGTACCACGTGAGTTGGTCCGAATGTTCGAGGAGGAATGGGTTGTGACTCGAGCACGAATCAGGGCCAAGTATGTGGGTAAGGAATCTTGTTCCTTATCGCCTATCCCTTTTCTGCCCTTTCACAGTGGTATGTAGCTGGATATTTACGCCATGCAGATCCAGTATTATCCTTGCACACCTTATTTGTTCTCCTCGAAGTCCTGATGTACTATTTCCTCCCAGTACCAACCCAAAACAGTCGAACATCCACCGCCGTTAGCTCACTCAGCGGTCGAAACAATCTCTCCCCCTCCATTGAAGCTGACATTCTGCGATGCTACACTACGGCATCAACCGTCATCACCAAGGCAATGGACCTCGACGAGACGACAAATCTCCTGCACTACCGCACTACACCATCCGCCCCATTGCACATGCCATTGCCGTCATCTTCCGTGTCATCCGCTCCGACCTGCCTCTGAGACACGTGCATATCGTCATCCCCGAAGAAGCGGCCAAGCTATCCACTCACAAAGTCACAATCTCACGCCGTATCTCAGCTGTTGAAGGGGATCTGGCATGGAGGCTCGCACGGTGCGTCGAGCTTTGGGACGCGACAAGCGCATCGTACTTGGCCGCTGCTGCCGCCGCTGCCAACCCTTTGAGTGCAGCAACAGGCAATGACAATGGGAACAATGAGCATAGCGACCAGGCTGCTTCGGTTGGAGCCAGTCCAGACTATGAGCCCGTACTCGTTGACGTGTTTCGCCAGCGCATGGTAGCAGCCTTAGGGTGGGATTTTATGATCCGCTGGAAAAGCAAGCACGGCCCTGTGCATATGGGATCGTATCAGCCACAGCCTCAGACGCAGAGCCTGGGAATGCATGTCGGTATAGGCGAGACTGGTAGTCACACGCAGCATCAGCAGCAGACGCCATCGACAAGTTCTACCGACACGAGTGGTCCTGACGGTGGTCCTACCAGGCTCCAAGCGGCCCAGCATAACCAGCAGCCTTTTCAGTCACGGCAACAGCACAGTGACTGTTAGTGATGCAACAGTACCGCCAGGCGAGACGGGGCTGTCTCTGTCTTCGGCAGGAATCATGGGTACAGAGTCCATGCTTGAGACCGACTGGGGATTTCTCGACGACTTCGTATGGGGGCTCGATACTTAGGATCCATAAGCTGGCTCCTGAGACAGGCTTTGTGGCATGAGAATACTTATCATGGGCGAGTTCGTGCTCGAGCCGCGGCATCAACACGTCCGTAGGGCCTCAGCCTTGGGTCTGAGAAGTCTGAGTCTCAGGTGAGATTGCTTGATCCCTAGTGGCGTGAGGCTTACCTTTATGCATCTGGCGGGCCACAGCAGACAGGCGGGGCAGGGAATTCTATTCTGCGCCAGGTAGACCGGACTGAAACCCCCCTAACGCTGTCAAAGCTCCCGTCGGCAGCCCTGGGTATGGGTACCGTACGACGGATCGGCCCGGGATAAAGTTTGTCGGATGTGCGAGCTGGATGCTGCATGCTAGTCAGAGAGTGGAGGACTTCATCCGCGTCTTCGTTACGCATTGACCTGCTACTACTTATGGGGGATGGCCTTGTATCGTACCGGGAGCGAACGAGCGTGTGTCGGGAAGTCGTGCGGGTTATATGAGTGGCTGGGCAAAACGACGAGAACAACGAGCAGAGTGACGACAGTACAGAGCCTGACGTGGGTCAAGCAGGCGGCAGATGCGATAAGCTTAGATGCAGTTCCAGCTATTTCTCCAGCCTGCCTACACTCCAGCTGATGACTTGTGCTCACAATTGAATGCAAGCGTTGGTTCAGTCTGTGTGGATTGCGATTCAGGAGCCTTTTTCTCCACTCTCCCGGACAGCCTCCTCCCCCCCGCCAGCCCATGCCCTTCCTCAACAAAGCATAGAGGGCAAATGGAGACGCAAGCATACTAATCCCTGCGAGAATTGTAAAAGCCCATGCGCTGCCCACGGCGTCAATCATGGGCTGGATGGCGGCACTCGCGGCAGCACCCACAAGGCAGCGCGTGAGGTTATTACTAGCCGTAGCCGTGCTCGCAGCCGTGGGATTCATGTCGACGATAAGCATGCTGACGACGTAGCTGAGCCCAGTCAACGCCACGCCGGCGAGGAGCAGCATCGCGCAGGGAACGGCGAGGGGCGCCGGAGCGTGGAGAAGCCAGCCCCCAGACCAGGACCACGCAGGCAGTAGCCAGGACGAGGGCAGGAACACCAACCTCGAGACGCGCGCGCTCCATCGGGAACGAAGAGAGGTCTGGCTGCCTTTTCCGCTCGTAGCAAAGGCCGACGAGGTGGCAGTGTCGCCGGAAGTTCCAGTCTAGGCTGGCCGGCGACCAGCTGAGTCTGCGTATGCGCCAACGAACACTGGAGCGATGCCCTGAAGTATCTTCGTGTCTATGGGTCAGCAGGCCTACCACTCTTGGGGGGCTGCTACGCATCTAGAGCGTAGTAGGCGGACTGACCATGTACGATGTAACTGTCAGATGGATAGAGGAATACGAGACGCCAAACTCTTTGGCGATGGCGGGCAGTGCTGGCAGGCAGGCCGAAGCTGTCAATGGCGAGAAAAAGGCTGCGGTAGCAGCTGTCATGACGATGCCGAGCTTTTGATCATGGGTGAAGATCGAGAATGGGTTGTTCTGCGTCTCGACTTTCGACGCTGGGTTCGCCCTAGCCTCGACATCTCTTGGTACAGATTCCGGATCTCGAGTTGAGAAATCTGTGTAATCGGTAGCGACGCAGCCAACCAAGACAGAAGGTTTCGTTCCCACAATCTTCTCTAGAGATATGTCACCTATGAAACGAGTCAGCTTTGCGAGAGCCACCGTTGGGCTGCTGCCGGAACTTTGAACGGCTCGAAGAATGATGACAGCAGGAAAGGCTCTCTGCAGTGCGAGAGCTATATGTGAAGCCATGTAGATGAGAAAGCAAAGGATGTAGACAGTCCGGCGTCCAATGCCATCAGCGATGGAACCAGCGACAGTCGGCGCAAAAGCTTGCAACAGCTTGAACATTTGAAACTAGTTCTAGATTCTAGATTATTGCCGTCCATACTACGTAGCATACAGTCCATGATAGCGAAATTCATCACTGTGTGGCTAACATGGAGATCTTTTGCCATCGAATTCAGCACTGGTTAATGTGTATTTGCTGATAAGAGAGAGATTGTTGAGGCCAACGAGGCTGTGGAGATCAAAATTCGGTTTCAAGTGGTGGTAAACACTGAGCAGCGCGCCTGTGTGGACTTTCGATTGAGGGGAGCAGTCGTCTCCGTCGCTTGCCCCTCGGTTTTGGAGTAGCTGCCATTACGATACTTTCAGCAACAGCTCGATTTCTTGCGACTCAAATATCTTGGAGTATATGAAAATAGCTATCATCCAGGGTGTGAATGGAGAAGGGCTATTTTGCATTTTGGAGATTTCCACATCTAATTAAAGAATCTTACGAATGGGTAAAACTAGGTTTGTTATTAGCTCCGGACCTTTACGCATGGGAGAATCATGATGATACGCTGGGGAGACATGCACTGTAGGCCAACGTACCAACTATGAACGCACCGAGCACACGTTTTACCTCTACCTCCTCTCGTCTGCTATGGGCATGCAACCACTGCACTTGCCGCTTTGGTTGCTACAGTGCAAGATTGTACATGCCAGCCCCAGCTACAATGCCTGAAGCATTTGTGTATTCCCAACTTGCCATAATCATAGGTCAAACACATCACTGACTCTAACGACCTGTCCCGTCGCGATACTCTTATTCCCACATATACCAGTGAGTATACTCAGAGCGCCATCCACATGGCTCGCAGCCCTCATATCCCCATCAATCTCCGCACCCCCTTCTCCAAACAAATCAGCCAGCAACACTTCATCGCCTCCCCCATGGGCCCCGACACTCTCTGGTATCTCCACGTCGACGGGCTTCTCGAAAAGCTTTCTCAGCGTGATACTCCTCGTCTCGAGGCTTCCCTCCAGAGACTGGGCACCCCCGCTGTTCACATAGCTATTCTCTACCACCTCCATCTCCAGACGCCCACCTGTTCCGTTGAAGGAGACGCGGAATCCCTCCCACGGGGCATACGCCGTGAGCGAGTAGGTAAGCACGGCGCCGCTGCGGTACCGCACCAACAATGACATTGTATCCTCAATGCTGATGCCGTCTCCAAATACCGACTGGTCTCTGTAATACGCGTCTTCGTGCTCGGCGTCTAGATACATGCGGCGCAGCGTTTCACTCTGCTCCATGTGCAGCGCAAACGGATCAGCGGCGGCTACCTTGCTTCCGTGGGCGCGGGCATAAAACGCCGTCGTGCCTCTGGCCTCTGCGTTCTCGCGTCCATAGAAGCGCAGGTCGCCTTGCGCGTACACGGTCTCGGGGCGCGACTGCAGCCAGAAATTGACCAGGTCGAAGTGGTGGGTTGACTTGTGCACCAGCAGCCCTCCCGAGTTGCGCTTGTCGCGGTGCCAGCGCCGGAAGTAGTCGGCGCCGTGAGACGTGTTCAGCATCCACTCAAAATGAATGCTGGTTACGGTTCCGATGGCACCACTGCGTAGTAACTCCCATACTTTGGTGTTGTGCGGTGCGTATCGGTAGTTGAACGTTACCCGTACTTTGCGGCCGGTGCGCTCGACGGCATCGAAGATTTCCCGGCACCGCGGCGCATCGATGGTCATGGGCTTTTCGGTTACAACGTTGCAGCCGAGTTCGAGCGCGCGTACAATGTACTTGTTGTGTGTGCGGTCAATAGTTGTGACGATGACTTCGTCGGGCTGCGTCTCATGAATCATGCGGTCAAAGTCTTGTGCCTTGAACGTAGGCACTTGGACATGCCCCAGGGACTGGAGCTGGGAGTTTGCGTAGTCGAGCCGTGTCTGGTTTGTGTCGCATAAGGCTACAATGGCAGAGGTTGTCTTGTACGTTGTCGCTATTGCAGTGTAGAAGAATGAGGAGCGGCCGCCGGTACCGATCAAAGCGTACTTTTTCTGTTTCTTCGTGTCCATCATGCCCCTAGTAGTAAAAGACTGTTGGATTCGATCTGAAATGAATTGTATGCTTCATCAAGGCTCTTGTCTGTAATCGTTACATGCTGGGAAATGTGACGATGGGGTATCGGCATAAAGGTACCCCGGCCTTGCCTCTCCGGCCATGCCCCTCCATCCTCGGTACGTTATGATCCGAGTTGTACAATGATGGCCTTTCAGCAAGTAAGTGAAGCCACAGGCAGGCTCTCCTTTGGAGTAAGCGCCTGAAAGGATCCACCCCCACGGGAAAGTGTAGCCCAGCAATGACCCAGGGTGACCAGAACAACCTGTGCGGGGAATGCGGCCCTCGGTTCGTGTTGCACATCAAATGAGCAGTCACTCGACCGATTCAGATCAAGTATAGAAGACTTTTGTCGACCTAAAGAATTGGTTCTCGTTTATATCCATCATGCCATCTCGTGATTCATGTCTTCTCCAATCGGTAGCCCTTACGAACACTACTGATCACTTCGTACAGTATTGCCAGCAGTGGCATTCTAATTCTCGGCAATCTCATCCGTGACTTGACTACACAAGCTTAGTCTTTTTTTTAGTAACGCGTTTAGCGTGATCCAAATTGTTTGCATCTTAGTTTTCCCTGGGGTGCTGCGTGGTGGAGCCACCGCTTATTTTTCTGTCTTGCAGCCACTACACCTCTGATCTATGCCTGACATGTCCAAAACACCACCAGCGGCACAGAGAAGAAATGTACGCCGGCTATAGTCTTCATTGGAATGTGTGCCGGCAACATCGTTGGCCCGCTACCATATTTCATAGATGATGCGCTGCTTTACCGCCCCGGTCAATTTATTGAAACCCAAGTGAAGTTGATGTGAACCTATCAACTCCCCCGTATCGAAGCTGGCAAATAAGCTCTTGCGTAACCTACCCGTTTGGCTGTGAGATGAAAGTATGAGAACAACGTTTTTACAAGGCAAACTTTGAATGACACCTGTTGATGAACTTTCTTTTGACCGGCGGAATTACAGTCATGCACAATAGTCTCACCCGAGCTAGCTCCACCACCCTACCAACACCAACCTACTCTACTTTTTAAACTGCTAACTACTAACGCTATGCCGCGCTAATCAAGCCGTAAGCTATCCTACAATATGCGCTATAGTTGAAATATAATGATAGATAAACGTGATATTACTACTAGGAAGTTATACGAGGGCGTAAGCTACAAAGGTACAGTAGCGTTAGCTTCTCGTGATGGACCGATTTCAGTTAGCGAGGTGAAACTTTTTGCCTAGGACTGTACCTACGCCCGTAAGCCAACAAACGAGTCGCTCGACCCGCGGTTGTGGCAGGGATATAAATATTTCCCTACAAAGTAACACATGAGTAGGTGAATAGCCAAGGAGTGGTTCCATTCAGCGATGACTCAACAAGAGCAATGTTTCGTTTTCGCCCTAATCCAAATACCGTAGGATTATCAGACAGATGGCATTGGCTCTCCGGAGCTTTGATACACTTATTCATTGGCAAGATCATCACCATCATCATCCCTCTGGCAAACTCTCATTCTGCCTTCGGTATCCAGGTTTGATGCTGTACATACATGACATTTTCACGCGCAGATAGCAGCTTCAGTTTGATTGCAGAAAGAATCATGTTCAAAGAAGTGTGTTGATAAATACAAGGTTGGCAGAGAAAACAAGTTTATATACAACAAATACCAAAAGCCTCCGAAGAGCCCTAGACATGGGTCTTTACACGACTCAAGCGAGAGCGGAGCAAAGCTCATTGTAAGACGGTTTGGCATTGAAGGAGCCGTCGAACAGGAGAGGTTTACCGGCAGCACCAATCCAAGAGTTGGTGTCAGAAACACCCCAAACAGTGATACCGACACAGTTCTTGATATCGGCACAAGCATCGAAGACGGTGACCCAATCGGCGGGCTTACCGTTGTTGATATCCAACTCGGTCATGGCGCACTCGGGGGCGGCATCGCAGAGAGCCTTCAAAGCAGCAGGAACACCAGAGATGGGGAAAAGAGTTCCTGGGGAGCTGATGTGGGACTGGGAGCCAATACCGTCAATGGGAACACCGGCAGCAATCCATTTCTTCACGTTGGTGATCATGCCCTTTGTCTTGCCATAGTTTGCGCCGTCCAGGTTGTAGTCGTTGATGTAAAGCTTAGCGAGAGGATCGGCCTGGCGAGCAGCGTGGAAAGCGGTAGAGACGAAGCCCTCGCCGAGAACGTTGTAGAAGACGCTGGAGCGGAAGCCACCTTGCTCGTTAAGGATTTCGTTGACAACGTCCCAGGCATAGATCTTGCCAGCATAGGTACCAACGAGCTTCTTGATGTGGTTAACCATGACCTCTTCGAGCTTGGCCTTGTCACGAATCTGGGAGACCCATGGAGCCAACTGAGAGTGCCAGACGGTAGTGTGACCGCGGATGAGTTTACCGTTACCGGTGGCGAAGGAGACAAGGGCATTAGCGCCGTCGAGAGTGAATTGGCCCTCGCTACGCTCAGTGGCATCCCACTTCATGCTGTTCTCGGGGGTAACGCAGCCAAAGTTGTCGACAATGACCTCCTTGTTTTTGCCGGCGCTGAGAGTGTTCTGGTCAGTGGCAACACCAACGTATTTCTTGCCCTTGGCCTTGAAGGCAGCATCAAGATTGCACTTGGCGCCGTTGCGGCCGCTGCCAGCAACATTGGGAGCAGGGCTGTTTCCTCCAGAGCCGGCAGCCGGGGAGGGGGAAGGAGAAGCAGCGGGTGCAACACGCGAGCTGCCACCAGAGACAGCATCTGCAGATGGCGATGAAGCAGGTTCATCATCACCTTCGTTTCCCTCAGCGGTAGCGTCGCCACCCTCCTCATCGGCACCGCAGGACTCGTCTTCAGCAGCTGGGGCAGCAGGTGAGGCAGCTGGGGTAGCAACAGGTGCGGTACCGTTAGGCTCCATAGCTGGGGCTTCGCTGGGCAAGCTGGGAACAGTAGAAGTACTGCTAGCCGATGGAGGCGCAGCTCCTCCGCCAGGAATGCACTGGCTGTACCAGTCGTTGTACTTGTTGCAGTTCCAGCCAGGAGCGCAGGCACTGTCGCCTTTGTAGTTGGCGCCACCGCACTGGCCAAAGGGAGCCACGGCAGCGAGAGCCGTCGTCGAGGTCAAGCCAACGACGGCCATGTAGATAGATGCATCCCGGAAGTGCATTGTTGCCGTCTGTAGTTTGTGTTCCAATTGACGAAGAGAGTGATGGAGATGGCGTGCTGTACGAGAAGCGAATGGAAAGGATAGAAGCTCGCTGCTCCTATGCTATTTCAACAAAGTCAAGAAAAAGAAGGTCACGGAAGCACGCTTCCAAATAAGGATAGAGAGCGTGGGATGAGAATGCAGGAGAATAGCTGCGAGTGATTATTGGGCAGATTGACTGTGTATCTTATACCTTTTCCACATTACTTGCATGGAGTGACATGCCGTGTTCGATGAAACAAGCATGGGGTGGGTTGGTGAATTTGGTCAGTAGTTCCTCATGTAGTTTCATGAAACCCGTAGAAACACCACCCATCCCAGAAAGTCATTTCGGCCATGCATGCGTCCCGCTCGCGTCCCGCTCGAGACTGGCAAGCGCCTGATAGCGCCATCTGCCACATTCGAGACTGCGGCATGGCGGGTGCGATGAGGGCAAGCCGTGGAGACGCGTCTACTGCAGAGGAGAAGGGAAGAAAGAAAATCAAACATGGAGGTCCGAGCCCATTGTAGGCCCACGGTAGGTGTTGCAAGCAGCTGGTGTGCATAATCAAAGTCTGAAGTTGAACACGGTGGCTGTGGGTCGGTGTGCTTACTATTGTACGTTGGTCCTGACGGAGTCTCATCTAAAGTGACACGCTAAGCCGGATGCGGGCAAGTCGTCGTCTAAGCGCGGTACCTGCATGGAGTTTGGGGGCCGGGGGCCGGTTGAGAAATGCTTTGTCCACCTTCCTTGGACTCGGCACGGGAATTGCGCGAAGGTTGGATGCCGTTAAGCCTTTCGCTCATTTCAACTAATGCTTACATTCAATCTAAGACTTGTCTCGTCGCACTAATCAAGGTTTACTCTTCTACGACTTGTATACATGAATGACATGAGGGTTGCAGTATGCGAGCAGACCCGTCGTTCCCCACTCGCCACCAATGCCAGACTCCTTGTGACCGCCAAACAGGGCCTGGGGCGTGGGCTTCTCGAAGGAATTGACAAACACGGAGCCGGCTTCCAAGCGTCGAGCAATCTTGCTTGCCTTTTCCACGTCCTTACCCCACACACAGGCGCCAAGGCCAGTATTTGTGTCGTTTGCCCGCGCAATCACCTCTTCCAGATCTGACCATGGCTGTGTAGGAACGATAGGACCGAATGGCTCTTCCTGAATGATACGAGAGTCGTTGGGCGGGTTGTCGATGATGGTGGGCGTGATGAAGAATCCCTTGCTAGCAGCGACATCGGGCTCACCAACGGCGAAATTGTAGCCCTTGGACTTGCTGTCCTCGAAGAAGCCCTTGACGCGCTCGTATTGCATTTGGTTCTGGACCGGTCCCAGCATGTTGTCGCCGTCGTCTGGGCTTCCAACCTTGATTTGCTTGGTGAAGTTGACCATCTCTTGGAGGAACTCCTTGTAGATGGACTCGTGGATGTAGATTCGCTTCGTGGCAACGCAAACTTGGCCAGAGTTCTGGAAAGCACCCATGACAACCTCTGGTGCAACTTTCTTGATGTCGACATCGGGCAGGACGATGGATGCATCGTTTCCTCCCAGCTCGAGCGTGACACGCTTGAGCGTCTTTGCGCATGTCGCCATGACCTTCTTTCCAGTGGCGGTAGATCCGGTAAAGCTGATCTTGGCGATGCCAGGGTGCAGACACATCTGGACACCGAGCTCGTTGTTGCCGCCAACGACTTGGAGAACGCCGGGTGGAAGGATGTCTTGGGCAAGCTCAACAAACTTCAGAGCAGTGTAGGGTGTAAAGGGCGACGGTTTGACAATCATACAGTTTCCTGTCAGGAGCGCGGGCGCGACCTTTCCGACCATCAGGATCAAGGGAAAGTTCCAAGGGCAGATGGCACCGCAGACGCCAAGCGGCGAGTACTCGGTGTAGACGGTCTTCTCGTCATCCTCGAGCTTCTCGGTGGGCAGATTGAGGCTAAGGTGGTGGCCGATGAAACCCGAAATGGAGCCAACTTCAAGGGCAGACCACTTCCTCTGTCTTGTCATTAGCACAGCGCTACTCAAAGACGATAGCGCACTCGTCTGGCCAAGTACGTACCGGCTTTCCTGACTCCTTGCACAGCAGGTTGACAAACTCGTCGTTGTGCTGTTGGAAGGATTCCATGACCTTGGCCAGCAAGGCTTTCCTCTCCTCAACGGCAGTGTCCCTCCATGCTGGAAAGGCCTTCTTGGCCGAGGCAACAGCGTCGTCGAGATCCTTCTCGCTGGCAACAGGCACGTCCCACAGCTCCTGGCTTGTGGCGGGGTTGACGCCGTGGTGAATCTGGTCGGAGCTGCGCTGCTGGCCGTCGACGATGTTGTAGAATTTTTCGAAATCGAGCGTGGAAACCTTGCCTGGAGACATTGTGGCGGCTGAATGACGACTTTTTTTGGGGTGAGATATATGGGCGAGAACGTGAAGGACAAGGCGGGATCTCGAGGGGATGCAGGCTTCTACTTAAGTCTGCATTGGAGCAGTACATGGCCCTGGCCTTGCCGCCGCGCAGATTCGGCCTCTGGTACGGCGGCCATGTCGCCCTCGGTAAGTTGGCTCGGCAGCTGGTGGATGGTTGTGGTGGGCATGGGTTTGCCGGTTTTCGGCCTGGCTTGGCAGCGGCCATGCGACGCTGCCGCCCCACTTGCAGCCGCAGCATCGCGGGGCGAGTGCCAGCAGCAGTCTAGGCTTGCGTGTGCATGCTTGCATCATCCCACCTGCCCCTCACCTGCTGCCCGCCCTCTTCACCTCTATCCCCCACCACCGCCCGCCCTCTTCACCTCCATCGACCACCACCACCACCCGCCCCGCCGCATTCGGGCTTGTTGTAGGGATTCTGACAAATATATGCTACTGGCCGGCCGCAGTACCATAGCTACCCGCATCGCCATTGCTGAGGCGTCCTTGCACAAGCGATCCTGCCAAGCCGTGTATCCGTCCCTCCTCTGTCCTAGAGCATCTTTGCCCAGCCCGACGTGCTTTCGGCCGTCTGCGAAAGTCGGCCGTCTGTCTCTGGTGACGAGTCATGCTTTCTGCGTCTCTGCCGGCAGCGTGCTGGTGAGCTCAGGTTTAGTACCAACGGCGCGGTGCGGACCAAGTTCTTTGCTACCACTACCTTGCTATCCTGCACCGTTTTCAGATTGGCCACAGAACCACTACCGCCATCTGGTCTCAGATTTGCGCTTCAAGCCGCGGCTGTCGCCTGGCGAATGCATGTTGATGGGGTTGCCGTTGCCACCGGATGGGGCGTCACCCCTGGCGGGCTCCACGCTGTGTACGTTGTGGAACAACGCGTATAAGAGCACAGGCGACCAAGGCGAGTAGATTGTTGAAAAAGTGGGTTCAGACGACTGACGTCTCGTCCAAAGACATTACTGCCTAAGTATGCCACGTGAGCGTCCGCAACTGCCGGGCGTCATTCACCTTATTCCATTTGTCATCTGGTGACTTTGTACCGGGACATGGGTAAGCTCGGACCCAGAGAATTGCTCGTTACCGTTACCTAGAGCCCACTAGTCTGGCCATAAAAATGTCGCGTTTTTCGACCAAGGATTCGTGGCAGTGCCCCTCGAATTTATTTTTCCCGGGATCCAGAATGCACCAATGGAAATTTGGCGCTACAAGTATTCCTATGTCTTTTCCCATACGCAGGCAGAATGCGGTTTCTTCCCACCCTACGGAACCATCGGCTGTAGCAATACCCAAAGCCATAGTCACGTGTCTGAGTATATGCCTGCCCATCTAGGGACTGTATGACACCTCATGGGTTGTTCATGTCAGTCATATGACGCCGATTGCATATGCATCCAGCCATCTTGCAGCTCTACTCTGGCTCGAAGCTCGCGCTCGATAAACGTAATAATCAACAAGCCAATTCGCAAGCCCTCACATATACTTCGTCTGTAACCGTTGGATATATTGTAAAAGCGTATTCATTTGAAAGACCCATTGTACATGTCAAGGTTGTGAAACAGAAGACGACCCTTGTTCTACCAAGCAAAAACCAGACACCAATCCGTCAAACTCCACCGATAACCGTATACCGGGCTCAGCATTTCTTCCACTGAAAGTACAGATTGGATGTGAACCTGCCAGACTCCTTGGTTGCAGCCAGCACGCCATTCGCAGGCGTAGCAAACGGCGTCAGGGCCACCTCGCTGTTGATGTTGAACAAGGCATCGTTGCCACAGGGGGACCAGACTGCCGCCGGCACGTTATCCTGCTTGTAGTATTTGCCGTTGAAGGGGCCGGCGATGACGAGGGCCGACGAGGTCTGGTCCTGCTCGCCGGAGAAGTAGTAGGTTGACTTTACCACGCCCGTGACGCCCGTGTCAAGCTCGCCCCAGCCAGCGTAGTCGGCGCTGAAGACGGCAAAGGAGAAGCCGGGGCTGAACTCGAGACCGAGGCTGATTTGGCAGTTCTTCCGCGACTCTTCGGGGCCCTTGCCGCTGCCTACGCGTGCGGTGAATTGCTTGTTGAAGTCTATTTGGGGGGAGAGGGGGTTTTGTCCGTCAGCCTGTGCATACCTACTGTCTCCGACCGAGTGGTCCAAGGGAAAGATGGCGCTGTGGCGGGGGAGAAGAGGGCTTACAGATGGGAAGAATGCCTTGCTCGGTCCAGTCAATGTCGATGCTGCCCTGAGGACATCCCGAGCCGCCAGATACCACGCTTTTGATCTTGAAGGAATCGGGGGCTTGGTAGGTTGGTGCCGCGGCTGCGACGGCCGCAAGCACAAGGGTAGCCAATGCACACTTCATGGTCATGTGCTTCGGGGATGAAAAAAGGGAAGAAAAAAAGACGGTCAACTCCCAAGTCAAAAGCTGGTACGAGATGGGAAAAAAAACCAAAAAAAGATAAAACAGCGAATGCTCGTATGGTCAGATTGTGGGAATACAGCATCTTATATGGTGCCACGGGCTACAAGTATGCGACCTAGAACGCCAGGTGCTGCAACGCTACATACTCTTAGTCTCAAGATCGTTCTATACTAACATCAATCATCTGGCCCCCCCTCACCTTGCGCAATGCAGGGCAAGGTAGCCGATTGGGAAGCACATACAACAAGGTCGAGACAAGATGGCCAATCGTTGGTGGTAGTTGGCGGCCCTGTTCAGCTCCTGTATCGCCGCTTCGGAGACAGCAACGAACCAGGCATGGTTGCCATGGGTGCGATATGAAAGCTGCGCTCATCGATATTACCCGTACGCTTGCAGACACGGGAGACAGGCCGAGGAGAAAATAGCAAGCTGCGTGGGCTGAACGCAGGGCAGCCGTCGCTCTGGAAGTGTCGGCTTTTGCAGTAAACTTGGCTGCCATGTACATGGAGACTACCTGCGTTTGGCCTCCAAGTGGATTGCAGCATGCTAGATAGGCGAGAGTCTCCAATATAATAGATTGAAAGACCCGGTCGAGGTCACCGCACCGAGACGGAACGGTAGATTGCGGGCTGGGCTGTTTCTGGGGAAAACTTTGGCTGCTTTGGCGAGTAGGAAGGATCATTAACCTTTTTTTTTCTTCTCTTCTCTCCATCTTTTCGCTTTTTCAGCAATGGTTCGAGTACCGCATTGGTATAGGGCTCGTATTCTCCATCAATGGCCTTGCCCATGATGCGCGCGCTGTAAGCACAATTGCGACATGGGAACATGACAGAGCGATTGCGTTGAATAGGTTGGTTACATGGGCATTGGTGTGCAACGGTGTGAGGGGCAAACCCGTTCAGTGGCGGTTCTCGAATATGCGGGCTGGGTAAATAGACCAGGACGCCACGACAGGTGACACGCCACGGTTGCCAAGGGTTAGGGCATGCGCCTAAACGTTACCATGGCATATTGCACACGCCACCATCCAGGGCAGGACTAGCTGGGGCAGCGAGACAAGATAAGAGAGAGTAAACGTGTTCGTAGCGCAGTGCGTCCTGTTGCCATGGATATTATGGTGACACTAACCTGCTAGCTAACGCCTCTTGCCCAGCCCAATGCTCGGACACATACAAGAGCTGAATCTGCAGTGCGGCCTAGAACAACAGATGAACGCCATGGCAGACCCGCCAATGCAATGCCTGGTAGAGTACAAACAACTACTACTCCTCTGCCTCGGTATTCCAAATCTCCACCTCTCTATTCTCCAGTTCCTTCATCTTGTCCTCGCCAAAAATGGTCTCGGTTGGCAGACCGGTTTTGCCGTAGTTGACTACCGGCCCAATGGTGTTGAGCCATTGGGTCCTCCTCTCCATGAGCGTTCGGATGGGCTCGCCCACACCTGGCCTCGAGATGCCAGCATTGGCGACAGCATGGCTGCCACCACCAGCGCCGCCAGGCCGCTTGTTTTGTTTCTTGCCTTTACCAAGGTTGCGATTGCGCTTAAGGTATGCTGCATTTAACTGGTTGTCCAGGTCGTCGGCTATGGTGTTGTATTCCTGCTGGGCTATACGCTCTTCGGTGAGCTCCAGGAGACGCTGTTTCCGCGCGCCGTTGATGATGGATTGTTTGCGGAGCTCTTCCTGCAAAAAGCGCAGTCGCTGCGCTACCTCGTCGTCAAAGTGAGAATCATATGATTGGGCTTCGGCGTCCGTCTCTGAAATGAAGCCAAAATGCTTGAGTTCCATGAGTATACGATCCTCCATGCCCACAAAGTCGGTGCGTGCGCCTTGGACTGGGGGCTTCCAGCCAGGCTGGACGAGATCAGGCAGCTGGGCAGCAGCCGCAAGAGAGTTGGTGTTGCTCATGTCTGGCGGTGCGCCTGCGCCCTCGTCAATGTCCATGGCATCTCCACCCATGCTGCTTGTCTCATTTTGGCTGTTTTGGTTGCCCCGTCCTTCTGGTCGCAGTGTGGCCAGCAGACGTGACAGTAGAGGACCAGCCGAAACTTGATCTGTTTCCAGCACGTCGTCTGATATGTCTTCAGCGGAACCGCGCGGGGCGTTGGGGGATGGCCGCTGGTCGTTCGAGTCAATGTGCATGGATCCGTCTTCTTCCGCCCAAATCTCCTTGTAGTGTCGCGGCCCACGTCTGGGCAACACAAAGGGCGCTACCCGGTCCCCCCGCTCCTTTAAGAAAGCAACGTCTTCTTCTGTCAGGGGCCTAATGTAGGGCTCAACATAATTGGCAAATACTGTGGCGTTGACCTGTGACGGCGGCTTGGCATTGGAAAAGTCCTTGTCCGGGGGCGAGCCGGCTATCTTGTCGCGCAGGTCGGTGACGGGGAATTGAGCGACGCAGTAAATCTCCTTCCTCTCTTCTATCGACATGCCCGGAGTCACGTCGCGGATGTGATATATGGTAGGGTCATCGAACTTGGCGGGGTCGGGCCCAAAGGTCTGGAATTGTGGTACGGCAGGGGCGGGGGCGGGTTGGTGGGAGACGTCAGAGGCGCTCGGTGAAGGGGCATCTGCTGGGGCTGCGCCAACAGCCGAGGGTGGTGCTTGTGAGACAGGAGAAGATATTGCTGAGGAGTTGTCTGGTTGGTGAGTTAGCGAACTGTACAATGGCATGGCACTAAACCTGCATGACATGCGCGGGGGGAGGGCATAGTTGAGCTGATTCATGCATGGGGGATGTAATGCCGGCCAGGTAAGAGAGGGCATGTGATTGCATAGAGGTCTTGAGGAGGAAAAAAAAAGACAGAGAAGAAGGCGAAGACGAGGGGGCTGGAACAGTGGACTTGCCTTTGTCACCTCCGTCCTGCCGGGTGAGGCCGTGGGCGCCGACTGCGGGAGGATGCTTTCCATTGTCGTCGTGCTTGGGGTTGACCTTTTTGAGCTTGTGCTTGCGGTCGCGGTCGTCGGTTGCCTTGTCCTTTTCTCGGTCACGCGGGGCGCGGCTTTTCTTGAGGCTCATGAGCTCTCTCAGGGCGCCTTCGGACTGGACGCAGCGCGACTCTACATTTTTCAGCACCGTCTTCTCGATGTTGTCGCGCATGGTCAGCAGCTGCTTGCCCGAGGGAATGTGGGAGCCATTGCCGGCCGTGTCGAGGATCTCCTCGACGGTAACGGGGCACTTTTTCAGGTACGCGGTGAGGCGGCCGCCAAAGTGCGACGAGGCCGACGAGGGCTCGACCGAGGCGCGCACATTGGGCAAGGGGGTGGTGTTGCGGCTGCGGGGAGTCTGTGAGGGCTTGGAGCCGGGCTTTGTGGCCTTTGCCTTGCCGCTGAGGCCGGTGGGCGCCATGTCGGGCGCGTGGTGAGTCAAGGGCTCAGGTGGAGAGGCAGAGGAGAGGCGGCCGGGCTAGAGGGCAGGCGCGCTGGAGTGTGCGGGGAAGGCGCGCGCACAGGGGCAGACGACGGCGATGGCGATGGCGATGGCGATGGCTGGACGGAGCTGCTAGTCTGTAGGGGCCGAGACGAGGATGCGCATCAGCATCAAGATCGACAGCAGCGACGGCGACGGCGACAGCGGTTGGGAGAGGGCGTAGGAGGCTGCGCGGGCGGAGTGGTTGTGGTTGCAGTTGCTGTTGCTGTTGCTGTTGCCGTTGCGGGCACCGTCGTCATGGCCATGGCCGCGCGGGCAAGGCGGCGATGGCGTCTCGTCTCGACAGGCGTGGTGTGGTTGGTCTCTGTGCCAAGCTGCGCCTCATGCTCATGCTCATGGGCCTACTGTGTGTACATAGACGGACACACAGGTAGACAGGTACACATGCATGCATGCATCCACATCCACAGGCCCGCGAAATAAGCGGCTGTGTGCACTCACTGCCAACCATGTTGTCGCCAGCCAGCCAGCCTCAGCGGCGGCCCTGCTCAGCTACTTGCTTGACATGCCCAGATGGAGACATGTGCTTGCTTGGATGCACACCTGGGTATCCAACTTGGGCAGTACACAAGCAGCATGTCTAGGGGCAGCGAGCAGGTACAAGTATAGTATACAGTAGCACCAGACACATGCGCCGGGCTCGGCGTTTCTCAAGTCCGCACGGGCGGCCACCAGCCTCACCAGCCTCACCAGCCTCTCCAGCCTCTCCCTCCCAGCTCCGCTCTCAGCCACCGCTGGCGCAAGGGCATCTGCATTCGTCACCACGGCTGCCACTGACTGCCCCGACGACGTGCCCGCCATCTGCCTCGCTTCCGCCCTCTCCGCTCTGTCGTCGCCCCCGTCGCCTCCGTCGCCCCCGTCGCCCTCGTTGCCTTTGTTGCGTTGATTGCCCTCAGCATGGTCTGCAGTTGTGTCTTGTAGTGTAGTCGGTGCATGCTAGCGACGCCTGTCTAGGACGCCCCTGTTGCTGTTGCGCGCCTTCCACCATGTGTACGTCACACCCGCCTGCTGCTCACTCCCCACTGTCCACCTCCTACTGCCCCATGCCCCATGCCCACCGCCGACCCTCCATCATCCACCCACCTGCTGATACCTTGCAGCCGCTCAACGCATTGCCATCTTCACCATCGACTTCCCCGACCCTCGCTTCATCGACTACGACAACAACCAGTTCCAGTCGCTCAACGAGTCCCTCGGCTTCCGCTACAACATTGTCAACAACATCCAGACCCTCTCCACCAAAGGCATCGACCCGGACCAGGATCCCTTTGGCATCCTCTATGTTCCCCAGGTCTACACTTCAGGCTGCAGAGAGGCCCAGGCCCAGTACGTTCCCGCAAACGCCACGCGCCTAGAAAACCTGCCAAACGACAAAGACTATGCCCTCATCGCCGTTGCGCCTTGGTACTCGCCCCAGTGCACCATTGAGTACTTCACCGAGGCCCGCAAGCACTCGACCAAAGCCTTCATCACCTACCTGCCCGGCGATAGCAATGCAAAGCCCCCCGTGCTCAACGATGCTGCTTGGAACCTCGAGGATGGCGGAAGCTGGCAGTCGCGCAACGAGTTTCCCACCTATGCCGTTTCCTCCATGACTGGATCCAACATCATGGACCAGCTGAACCTCTACTCCGGAAACCTGACCGACGTGCCCCACGCAGATCAGCTGTCCCAGCTATACGACGGGACCGACTATATCCGCCTCTGGGCCAACATCGGCACAGGTCAGTAGCCACGGCCGCTTTGCTTTGCATACCTTGTGCTAACACTCCACCTGCCCAGACTCTACCAGTCAGCTTCCCAGTCTCTGGGTCTTTCTTGTCATAGTGCTGGCCATCCTGCTCGTTGCGGTTAGCTTCACCTCTGTCGTTATGCACATCATCCAGCGAAGACGTCGCAACGACCTTCGCCAGCGCGTTCTCAACGGCCAGGTCGACCTCGAAGCACTCGGCGTAAAGCGTCTCAACGTGTCGCAACAAGTACTCGACAAGCTACCAATACACACGTTTGCTGGAAACGGTTCAAGTCATGCGGAAAAGACCGACCCAGACCCCCTCGTTCCACCAAACGCCGGCCCCTCTTCTGCCGCAAATGCCGAAACTGGTCAAAAACCCTCTCTGACTCGTCACTCGTCTGCCCCTGAACTACCAAAATCGTCCATGTCCACTTCTTGGTCGCAGCCCACTTGTCCCATCTGCATGGACGACTTTGAGCCAAGCAAATCTCAAGTGCGAGAGCTCCCTTGCCACCACATCTTTCACCCCGAGTGCATCGATCCCTTCCTGCTTGGTCACTCATCATTGTGCCCCATGTGCAAGCGGAGCGTGTTGCCCACGGGTGTGTGTCCAGTTAAGATTACAAACATCATGGTCCGGCGGGAGCGGCACATCAACCGCATCCGGGCGCGCAGTGCCCGTGCAGGGAACAGTGCCCAATCAACCTCAACTCCGGCTATGAATCCGGCCCCATCAGCATCGCCCGCTTCACCTGCTCGACCGCCCATGGCTCAGGCATCACTCGGTAGTCGAATAGGCGGAGCCATCACAGGACGCAGAATCTTTAGCGCGCCACACCGAACGCAATCTCGACCGAATGACATTGAAATGGCAATGACGCCGCCACCAGGCCCTCCCGCCCCTCATCTGCCAGCCAACGCGCCATCCTCACAACAATCCCAAAACTGTGACCCTGCCCAAAGTCGCAGAGAGTGGGCCCGACAACGGGCTCTGGCCATGCTTGGCCCTCATCATGCGCCCGCCAGCGATGAAGACGAAGAGCAAAATCTTCCAAAATGGAGGCGCATTCTTCGCAAAGTCTTCCCAACCTAGTAACCACCGTTGTGCTCCCCTATCTGGGGAACTTGTTCCTTTTCTTTCCCTCTACATCATGATACCAGGGCATCGGCTCGGCGCAATGAAATCCGTCCATTCACACTGTAGCAATCCAACAACGGAGTTAGGTGTAGTTGGCTTCAATCTTCTTTATGCCATATCTAGTCTTTCCGACCAACATCTATATAACTTAGTATTCTTGGATATCCAACTACATATCAGAATCTCATTAGATTCAAACCTTGTATCTATCAGTTGAATTTGCACACCTATCTGGTCTATAGCTTGTGATGTGTGGATTGACTTGATGCCCTAAACTAGAGGCTAACTCTTGCATTTTCGAAACTGGTCTAGAGACGATTGTTTGGTTGATTAGCTGGTGTGAATGCCGAGGATACCTTGACCGTCTTGGGCAAACACTAGGCAGGCTAGGATATGATTGGTTCATACGTTATGTTCGTGAGTGGTTGGTACAAGTACGATCGGCCTACTCACCGTCTTTGGGTCAGTAGAAGGAACTGGCATCGATACCTCTAATCTCACGACTACCCTCACCACGCTCTGCGCACGGTTAGCTATTGATCCTTCTCGCGTGAAGGCATGGATCTGCGTACCACCTGTGCCATTATACGAGATCCATTGGTTAGACCCATACACCATCGATTTCCGCAAACATTGCTCATCGTAGTACACCTAGGATCCCAGCCCATTCTTGTACCCTTGAACTTCTCAATAGAACAATCTTCCGGCTTCCCGAGTGCAGTTGCCAGCGAAGCTTGCGCATTTTCTCTAGCAATAACTTAAGTGCACCCGATATATACATAACGGAATTCTACGAGTAAATTAAAATACTGCTGATGATAGAGAAAGAAGGATCGTATACCATACGCAGAGCAGCTCCGCTCAAGGCGCTACGCCTTTTTTGCTTTTTTAGCCTACCACGGTTTCCACTACATAGACTGACTCTATCTCCTATAACCGAGATGGTGCGGAAATCCCTAGGCTTTTGACCTGAAACTCAGAATTTTGTAGCTTTATTTATTTCCGACACCTTCCCTACTGCCCCCATCTGGTGTTTATCGCCCATGCCAGCTAGCGGTACCTCCTGACAATGCAGTGTGTGCTGCCAGTTTGCTAGGTGACTATTAAAATATGCCCTAGTTCTGCGTACGCTCGGTGCATCTGGCGCCACATATATGTACAATGCATGTAATGATATTCTTGGGTAACGAAAATTTCATGTTCTACAGACTTCGCAACTAAAAGCGAAACCTTATTTTGACCTGCTTCATCGAGAAAGAACTTCCAGGCCGTAGCTACGACGTCGCTGGACGATTGGTTGCCGCCCCACAACCCCGGATTCCCCCAGCGCACGTGGCACGTTCACATGCCTCGGCTCAAACGCAGCAGGCGTCATGGCACGCACATGCAAGGTACACCACCTTCGACCACCCGACGCGATCTTCCCACTCCATAGTGTGCGAACCGTCCTGGAAAGGATGTTCACGGCCAACAATGGCCGCACAATCTACTTTACGGAAACCCCATGACCCGCTCTTAGCCCTCTACGACCACTATGCCTCGCTCCTCAAGTCTCGCGTCCGGGGTGCATCCAAGCTTACCAAGCTATTGTCGACAATCACTCTCCTCTTTACCATCATAGGCGCTGGCTATGGAGCCCAGCGAGTATACAAAAGCCGACGCGCGGAAAAGGAGACAGGCCGGCGGCTTTTGAGACGCAATTCGGGGCTGAAGAACAAAGATGGATCCAGGACAATCTACGTGCCCAATCGCGACTCGACGTCCAAAGTGATCATACACCCCACTAAGCAGACGACCTTTGATGCCCATCGTAGGCTCTTTCTCCAGCCTCCACGCGCAGCGCGCATGACCGACACGCATCCAAACGACCCACAAGCACCGCCCCCACAGACTAAGCCTGGCCTGAACCTCGCGTTCCTGCATCAGTTCCTCAGCTTGCTGAACATCATGATACCAAGATGGAATAGCAAGGAGACGGGTCTATTGGTCAGCCACAGCGTGTTTCTTATGCTGCGGACATATCTTTCCTTGGTCGTAGCCCGGCTCGATGGCGAGATCGTGCGAGACCTTGTTGCAGGCAACGGCAAGGCATTTCTTTGGGGCATTGTCAAGTGGCTGGGCGTTGGGACCTTTTCATCTTACACCAACGCCATGATCAAGTTTCTGCAGAGCAAGGTGTCCATTGCTTTCCGCACCCGGCTTACGCGGTACATTCACGATTTATATCTGAACGACCATCTCAACTACTACAAGCTGCAGAATCTCGACGGCGGTGTAGGACTCGCCGATCAGTACATCACGCAAGATCTGACCTTGTTTTGTGCCAGTGCAGCATCGCTGTATTCCAGCTTGGGCAAGCCGTTTGTCGATCTTTGCGTCTTCAATTATCAACTCTACAAGTCTCTAGGGCCACTAGCCCTGACGGGGCTGCTAAGCAACTACTTCTTGACAGCGACGGTCTTGAGAAAACTCTCGCCACCCTTTGGCAAACTCAAGGCAGTAGAAGGTCGAAGAGAAGGCGAGTTCCGGGCTCTCCATTCGAGACTCATTGCAAATGCAGAGGAAGTCGCCTTTTATGGCGGTGACGAAATGGAAAAGCACTTTCTCGAGCGTGGCTTCAAAGACCTCAAGCACTGGATGGAGGGCATCTACAGTCTGAAAATCAGGTACAACATGCTTGAAGACTTTGTGCTGAAATATTCTTGGTCAGCCTTTGGGTACCTAATCACATCCCTCCCCGTCTTCTTGCCAGCCTGGGGTGGCCTGGGCAGTGCACCAGAGGTCCCGGGGAGTGAGCGTACAGAGCGCGAGCGAAGTCGCATGAAGGATTTCATCACGAATAAGCGACTTATGCTGTCGCTCGCAGACGCTGGTGGTCGGATGATGTACAGCATCAAGGATCTGTCTGAACTCGCAGGTTATACCTCACGTGTTTACACACTCATTAGCACGCTTCATCGCGTCCATGCCGACGCGTACTACCCCCTTCCAGGCACACGCCCAGAGCTTTACTCTGTCTCGGACATCCAGGGCACGGTACACAAAGGCTTTGATGGCATTCGCCTTGAACACGTGCCCGTTGTTGCGCCAGCTTTGCATCCAAGAGGAGGTGAAGAGCTACTCGAATCGCTCTCCTTCATCGTGCACTCTGGCGAACACCTCCTCATCACTGGCCCCAACGGTTGCGGTAAGAGCGCTGTCGCGCGCATCGTCGCCGGCCTGTGGCCTGCATATCGCGGTCTCGTCAGCCGCCCACGCAGTATCGGTGTAGACGGCATCATGTTCTTGCCTCAACGACCCTACTTGTCCACGGGCACGCTCCGTGATCAGGTCATCTACCCACACACCGACGCCGACATGAAGGATGCCGGGCGCCGCGATCTCGAGCTCTCCCAGATCCTAGAAGAGGCTAAGCTAGGCTACTTGCCCGATCGCGAAGGCGGCTGGGACACCAAGAAGGTGTGGAAAGATGTTTTCAGCGGTGGCGAGAAGCAGCGTATGGGCATCGCCAGGCTACTGTATCACGAGCCGCGCTACGCCTTCATCGACGAGGGCACAAGTGCTGTTAGCAGCGATGTCGAGGGTCTACTCTATGAACGCGCAAAGGCAAAGGGAATCAGTGAGTGGATCGGGCCTTCTCTTTTTTCTTTACTTCTACACTTGATTTACTGACCATCGACGTTAGCTCTCATCACCATATCCACACGCGCCAGCCTAAAGCGCTACCACACCTTCACCCTCACCCTTGGCATGGGCGAGCATGGCGACGAATGGGAGTTTCAGCGCATTGGCACACAGTCGGAGAAGTCGAGCGTGGAAAAGGAGCTAGCGGAACTCAGGGAGCGCTTGGCCAAGGTCGAGGGCTGGAAGCAGAGGAGAGAGGAGATTGAGGCCGAGTTGAACCGGGTGTGGGTTGACAAGGAGGATGGTGAAGACGGCGAGAAGGAGGAACTGGCACCGCCACCGTATCTAGAGAAGGAAGAGCAACACGCAGTAGCGGATGAGGCCACTGAGCACAGCATGGGATCCAGTTTGGGCACGGGAGAGATCGTGGAGGAGGCTGCCGGCGATGGAATGTAGTCTGGAGCGAAACGTGAGGGGATGCGGTGGAACCGCGTGGTTTAGGCCTCTGTAGAAATCGTCTTGCGGATTGCAAACACGCCCTCTATCCTCGTACGACGAAAGCCTGGCCTCCATCTTGGTAGTCGTCCTTTCGGCGGTTATAGGTAGTTGCACACGTGGCGCGCTTCCAATGCCTCGATTCGCATCGCGAGATAAAACGCACGTGGTGATCTGCTGCAGCGGTCTCCACAGGCCGTAGCATTGCGGCAGTGCACAAGCGAGTCGGAGAACGGCGATCGTCGGCTGTTGAACGGATGCACGGTTTCGGTAATCACACACAAGGCTATTTCTACTCTTGAATCTCTTGACTGAGCCCATGTCTCGTTCGATACGAGCCAAGGCGCGTTGATAAGTCTATAGATGGGGTTTTTTTACATCTCAGACTTGCCCCTGGTATTCGTGACGTACAGCCCCTACCCCTTTACGCTGTGGGTGGCCGCAGCGGTCAGCTTGACAGTCAAGGGGTTCGCTGGGGCTTTTTGAACTGCCAGTAGAAGCTCTGCACGTATCTTTCACCGGATCACAGGATTTTCTCATGACACTGCTCCGGGTACGCGTATCTCGATGGGGTCGTATCGCTCAAGGGAGAGGCCTCATGACTGGCTCATTTCATGTAATGAATCGGCAGCTGTGTTTTCTGCGCCGAGTGTCAGGCATGTGCGCAAAAAATACATCTGTCGGCTGGGAAACGGTACGTGTGTGGGATGATTGGCAGTTGACGATACGAGGCGGGTACATGGTACCGACGCAATAACCGAACTGCTATGCTACCAAGCTTGAAAGAGGAAATGCTTTGGTCGACTGGGGCAAGGAGAAATATACGACGGAGCAGGTTTCGTAAGCACATGGACATGTACAGTCACATTGTGGGACTCGGTGATAGGGGCGGCCCATGATGCTTTGGTATCCGGAACCAAAGACTGCCGCTTACATGTGCAGTCTTTGCGATGATCGTTATGTAGGTACGAATGTACATCGATACCGGATGTGCAGCTAGTGCTCCACACTTGGACGGCTGAAAGGACCATGATGGCTGAACCCTTGCGATCTGGACCCTGTCACCTCTGAGGGCCCGGTGGCGAACCTGGTACTAAGGACTAATCTGTCAGGGTCAGTGCAGGAGTGTCGAACAATACTAGCTCAGTGCTCGCCCGTCAGTACTTGTCCACATCCTCGATGTATGTAGTACTGTGTACTTGGATACCTCGGTTCTCAGCTACAGTTAGCACAGCGTAGTATATCTTGAATTTTGAACACAAGTGCAAACTGACGAGGTGGTGAGCTGGACGGACACACTGGCCCTTGCAACAAGCCATCTCTTCGCCTGAGCGCGGCAGAGCATGGCCATGTCCGCTGAAGGACCAGTAAGTCGAGCCTGAGCGAAGTAAAACGACATGCTGGCCGTCAAGTCTTCGCCGAACAGAGGTAGCAGCAAGGATGTTATGCGCACGGTCGCCTTCGGTACTTGCGCTGCATAGGTCGATCTTTTGCACGCGAGCCAACGAGAGGCCTTCTGAGGCGTTTTGGGCTGTAAGGCTGGAAACACGGTGGGCGGTGATAGTGGGGAATGCAACCGAGTGCGAGATCAGCTTGAAGTGAAGGATGCGGCAAGGGAGCTTTGTCCCTGACTAGCGCTAGTGCCGCTGCATCGAGGCTGCTGATTGGCTCCTCAGGCCGGGCGTCGCGTGGCTCAGGGTCGACGTTTGGACGGTCCGACTTGATACTTTGCCCTCTCCACAAAAGGCCCGTCTCGCGTCACAGCACTCTGCCACCCGCTGCATTCACATGTGCGTACGTGCAATTCTGAAGATATGAATCTCACCAACTACGAGCCGCGGGCTCAGGTAGGCCCGTCAATCTTACCTCGACACGATTGTGACGTCAGGAACTAGAGAAGAACATGGCCGAATTGCGGACCGAACCTTGACACTGTTGCTGCTGCTGACGATGATGATGACGATGATGATGACGGTCGAGGCCTGGTCTATCTGCGCAAGTCTACAAGGGCCGTTACCTTGTGTGGTGAGGTGGTACTATTTAGGTACAGAGCCGAGATTCTGGTCGGTTGGCCTTATCCAATGGGAATTCCTGCCACACCAAGTTATCAAGCACCAGCCATCGACGCCCGATCCAGGAGTCCAGGTCGCCATGCTCAGGTTGTGAAGATCACTCCCCCCTTGGATGTATCCCTGTACAACCCCATAGCGATGATAATACTGCTGGCTAAGTCGAAGCATTCTCAGCTTCAATCATTATCATCATCATCATCATTACGGTCAGCGTAGACGACGACCAGTTTCATTCACTTGGGGACATCATTGGAGGAAATGGTTTGCTCTAATGGTTCCGCACCATTGCTGTTGCCGTGGACCAACCATTCAGTCTCCCTTGATGGTGCAATCTTTTCCAAAGGCATTTCTTTCGCCATTGGCACTCCTCCTCAGCTCTTCTCTTTAACGCCTTCGACAACTTTGGACAATACTTTCATCAACAGCATAGCAGAGTGTGGATCGGCCACGAACAATAGTTGCATTGGTCAACTAGGCGGCATCTACGATAGTGCGGCCTCAACTTCGTTTATCCAGGCCGACTATGTAGCGTGGCCAGGTAGCAGAGAGTCCGTCAACATGGCGCCCGGAAATTCCCACATCTTCTTTACCGATGCTGCAGCTTTTGGCCCAAAGAATGCCACCAACAAGTTCCCCGCCCTCCCTCTGTATACCAACAGCTCCACAGACAGTGAGTGATCCAGGGAGAGGTATCAAACGGGTACAATACTAACACGCATTAGCAACCGTGGATTCTTTTGCTGAGTATGATCCAGGGTCCCGAGCAACTCTACCTTTGGGAATGGACTCCAGTTTTTTGAACTTCCTTGTCGATTCGGGTCAGGCTTCGTCACGGACGTACGGGCTGTGGGCTGGCTCGGAATCAGAAGACGCGCCACAACCCGGCTTGCTCGTAGTTGGCGGGTATGATGAAAGCCGTCTCAAAAGCCCTGCAACCAAATTCCCGATGTTTTCAGACTGCCCTACATGCGCTGTACTCACCGCCATCACGTACGACGTCGGTGGTACCAGTACTACGCTTTTCGAAGACGCCAAGGATACACTTACTGTATATCTCGATCCCTTCTCCTCCGATATCAGATTCCCACAAGCAATGTTGGACAAGCTCGCAGCTGCTGAAAAGACGGCTGTTTGGAACGAGACATCACGCCATTTCGAGCTCCCTACTAGTCCTGCCCCTGCAGGTACAATTACCGTCACCATATCCGACATGGGCAGTCCCGCCGGCGATGCATCCAAGCCTTCGGTCGCTTCATACAAGACTGTAATCCCGGCATCCGAGCTCTACTACCGACCCCGGGCATACAATTCTGCGGGAGTGTTTGAAGTGAACAATGCAACAGTATTCAACATGGCTGTAACGAATCATACGGAATCTATGACTGTAGGAGTTCTAGGATTTCCCTTCTTCACCCAGAACTACCTCATTGTCGATCCCGATGCTGCCAACTACGAACTCGCACCCGCTGTCGTTGCAGCGGCCGACCCCATGGGCGCAGATGCCAAGGTAAAGCAAATATGTCGCGTACTTCCTGGTACAAAGCCGTCATCACAAACAGCTGCCCTAGCAGGCGCGGTTGTAGGATCCGTGGTTGGCACTCTCTTCCTCGTCGCTCTCGCCTTGTTCATACGTAGACGAAGAAAGAATACAACAACTCAAAGTGAGATGAGTCAGGGACCGGTAATCCATCCTTTAGGTGTACGAGAGTCAGAAGAGAGTAAGTCTCTCGAGTTACCACACCAAGGGCTACCCCAACCACCACGGTCGCCGGCTGCTGTTGCTTCGCCCCCACTAGAAACTGGCGGCGTCACTTTTCCCTTGCCACCTTGTGGCCCGACGAAAAGCGTGCGCAACGGAAACCAAGAGGACCCCCGGAGAGGACTAGTTCATGATGCCTTCAAGAGAGTAGATGAAGTCAACGATGGCAGACTGCTGGATGAAAGACCATTAGGACTGAGTGAGACAATTCATTCACGTGAGACCCTACCGAGGTTGGCCGCGGAGCACAATGTTGAATAATGCAAACATCGAGATCGATACTTGTACCTGGGAGGCACCTTTCCTTGTCATATTCTCTCGGTCACGTATTATTATACCCAAAGGCGGGAGATTGTCATCGCGCGCTTTGCCCCAGTCCACATCAGCTGGACTTGATTTCCTTCGAAGGTAGTTCGTATACCACATACATGATATCACTAATCTCTTCGTATCACCCCTTCCCGCCATGCCTAACATGGTCTCTCACAGGAGGCTTGTCATCTGCTAACGGCTTGTGTACAATGTGTTCCTGCTTGATAAGATACGATACATACATCAAATCGAACTTGTAAGGAACAGAACATACTCCCGCTCCTCACTTCATAGTAGAGTATCGTAAGATCCACTGTAAAAGCAGGCAACACGGAACTCATCTAACGTGGCTTATCCCAATCTTGTATGGTCTTAACATTGAAAAATCAACTGTAATCAACAATAGCAATGAGTCAGCTCGTAACCGATTGTATGCTACATCCAAAATCTGATTTACCCCCTTTTTTTGCCACTACTAAAAGGTACTATAAACACGTACACCTGGAATTCCTTGTTCTCACTAGGTAATATGCAAACTAGTTGATCAAACACGTTATTCTACAATCAACTTTTCCTCATCTTATAGCTCAAGCCAAACAGCTTTGTATACTAGGTGCAGGAGTAGGACAAGACTAGAAGCTACTTATGTTGCCTAATTTAGCACCTAAGCCACCACGGGACTACTCAGCCCAACAGAAAACTCCCCATACCCTCATCACCAATGCCAATTCTCGCTGAAGAGAAAGGGGGTAGATTTTGAACGAGGGCAAGACACGTTTCTTCAGACAAAATGACACTGCAATGGATCGCATCACCTATGCCCGAGTCGCACCTCCCCACCGAGTCTTCTAACTTCATCCAGGGCACTGTCCCTCTGCGCTTCCAAGTCCTTGATGTAATCTATTGCCACTGCCAGCACTACGCTCTTGCTTATCCTCGCGCCGCCCATGGCATTATCCGAGTCGGCTCGAAGCAAGGACGGAACAGCTCGACGTAGCCGCTCCAACTCCCTGTTAAGCTTCTCCCTATACTTTCGTTCCACTTCGGTATGTGGTGTGCATTGCGGCTGCTTGACTTTCTTTACAACGATGCTTGCTGAGACCTTGGTGGCTGCAGGTGGGAGGCGTGGCCGGCCTCGCTTGCGTCCTGTAGGCTCAGACTTGACGTGTATAAAGGTTTGGGGACAGGTCGAAGGTAAGGGAAGACGTGATTGCCTTGCTGTTTGGGGCGAGGCGGCGAGAGATGAGCGACTGCTACTGCAGGTATGTGTCGAGTCGGTAGTGTGATGAGGTTCGGTTGTTTCAGCACCGTAGGCACATCTTCCGTATGCTAAATCCCCAGGGTTGAAGTTTGGCCATGTTTTTGGATGGCTATCGCTCACTGCGAATGCGGAGTTGGTTGTTGGATTTGTACCGGGAAATATGCTAGGTGATGGACTGTCCCAGGGGCCGACTACGTCCAGTGGCTCCGTCGTCGAATGAGAGTTTGAGTTGTCATCGAAGAGGGAGCCCCTGAAGTAATCAGAGGCATATGGGTAAGAGCCTGCAAAGTACATATCTGCTGCTCTGGGTGAAGGGTAAGACTCGCTGTCAGGAGAGTGATGTGTATAGGCGTTGCGAGGGCCTCCGCGCAAGCTCGACAAGTCCATCGCGTGATCCATTTTCAAAACACAAGTCTCTGATACTTTTTTTATTTTTATTGTACAGTTTTTACACCGGGGTGATTTGGGGGAAATGATATATACCAACAGATATACGAGGCCCTTGCCATCTCTTCAGCTTTGTCCTTGGCAAATGCGGTCAGCCCTACATTCAACCAGAATCGAATCCACCAACGCGCACCTGTGGAGCAACTAATGGCCGATGCATGGCATATTGCAAGAAATGAAACATAAGATTACTGCGACCGTTGCATCGCCCATGTTCTAGACCGCTCGGAGCGAAGCGAAACGAGCGGAGAAGCTCTCATGTGCAAAAACTCCAGTCGCTCAGCCGCGGAGGATGCGGCCTGAAAGGGTGACCCCATAAGCTCCTCTGCCACGACGATATTCGCCACTGAGTGGTAAGAGGGTTTCGCATTGCTTACACAGAATGACTTTATCTTGTCTTTGGCGACGTTTTTTTTGAGTTACGGACGTTTTCACTTGCACCTGGTGGCCTTCAGGATTTCGTAGTGGTGGTGATGCAATCCTGCGCAATTGTGCATTGCTGGCCGTCCGATGTGCGGGGGAGATTTTGAGGGTTTGGCCATGCATATTCCGCCCAATAAGTAACGAGGAGCGAGTGGGTCGTTGGGTTAGAGGCATCCAACCAAATGCATATAGCATTCTTTACTTCGCCGAACAGTACAGCCGCTGCATTCGTCACCGCCTTCAGAGCATATGCTGAAAAAGAAATCTCTTCCAGCACACAGTTGAGCAGCGCGAATCCCAATATCGCTTGTGGCTGAGTGCACCTTGCCTCCACGTGGGCTATTGTAAGAACGCATATCATGACCTGCATCTACATCATTTTCCAGGTACTTTATGTCTGTCATCTACATCACAGGTAACATGAGGTAGGATTTGCGAAGAATTTCCCAGCATTCTGCTCCAACTTAGACCAACCTTGATCACATGTAACTGGCATTCACACTTTGCGATTGCAACGTAACATGATGCCTCTTCTATTTAACATGAGTAGCGAGCTGACAAAGCGCTCTTCTCGCTTGTTTATGAGCGATGAACTTACGAGGAAAGCCTCTCACTACTTCCATATCCCGTGCGTTTCGCAGAGAGGCTGCTCTTGCTTTTTCTCCCAAGATCAGTTGTACACGCACCTCCATAGAGGAGACCCTCGAGACGTTAGGTGGGGCCGAACATGTTCGGCATGGATGCAACATACTGAGAAACGAATGTAACAATATGTCCACTTTTTCACTAAACCACAGTCGCTATACGCTGTACTAAGCGCTGTACCATAATCAGAAGAGTGGCTCCCAGAGCAAAACCAGCTATACAAGTCTGACAGTCAGAAATTTGGCCGACGGTCCAACAAGAATCTCCGATGCATCTTCTTGTGTGTTTTTCAGCCGCTTCGCCAATGCCACATGTCTGGGCCTCGACTGCCAAGCTCGATGCATTCATCACACTAGCAACAATAATCCATTTTGCGAGGACATAGAGCCACCGGATACTACGCGCTACTTGCATTACCCTAAAAAATAAATAAGTATTTTCAATACTCGCACACGGTCACTCATTAATGCTAATATCCTTTAGCTAGCGGTTAATCTTCCAGAATCCCAGCACCAGTCTCGCTAAAACGTATGTTTTTAAATGGAAACAGTACATATTGATGCGGTATCTGAGGATGTTAGTCGCTCATCAAGCTTAGTTGACTAGACAAAAAGCAGCTTTGAAGCTTTATTCGAGGTATCAAGTCACTGTCAGAGCACGAATTACCCAAGGAACGAACGTGGTGCCTTTCTACGACATACAGAGATCATCGAGGGCCCCTTAGCTTTTTACCAAATAGCATGGCCTAATGATCAAAGCCCGAAAGATAGCAGTTTCGATATTTGGTGCTATCAGAATGTTTATCAGCCCTGCGTGACTAGGTGGGTTGTGATCGCCAATGCTACAAGGATGATTTAAGGCACTGTATGCGAGCTTCATTCCACATGCGTCTTGACCACCATGATCATCATTTAAAACTACGTACTCTCTCTCCTGAAGAATCTCAGCCATCTTTTCTTCATAAGATGCATCGTATTTTCACGTCTTCTGTCTAACCTTGGGCAATACTAGCTTAGTCTGGCGTAACTATTCCCTGTCCCCTAAATAGTCTGTAGAGAAGTTTTTGAAACGGAATGTATACGGATGCGAAGACACTGTTGCGTTTTCTCGTCAAATACGAATGTTTTTTCTTTGTTTTTGATTTTTTAACTCGGCGATTAGCCTTCGTGCTGCACGTTGGACTAACAGCGTGTCTGCTGTAGGTACGCAGACGTGACAGGCTGTTTCCAATGCTACCCCGCAGTACCAGTGGAGTAGTGCCGCAGCGCGTACTGGGGGTATATTTTAGTGATTTGGACGGTTCACAATGATACTATTGTCTGCAAGATAGAACCCCCGATGGGCCGTACTCCAAGATCCAAGATGCACCAGCCGCTCGCGGCTACACAGATATATCGAAACGCATATGGCAGTGATGCCGTGAGTATCTGCCTCATATTCATGTTTCATGTGTCAAGCCAGCATCGGCTGATTCATTGCGTCGAGAATGACAATATCTGGAGGCCCTTGTTTGGTCCACCGCAAGATTGGCCGCTGGCCCTCATGGATTGCACATCTCTCGACAGAGTGCGAGGTCTCGTTTCATCAGATAACATATATGCGTACCGAATTCGCTAGAATTGCAATGTGCTATGGAACGAGACATAAATGGTACTTCCTTGAGGGCCATGATCCAAATGAGGTCCTGGTGTTCAAGACATTTGACACACATGCTACAAAAGATCACGCGAGATGTAAATATTAGCGTTTTATCTGAATTCGCCAACCCCAATGGAACTATTCCCTGCTTATCCGAGATCTATTATATGCCCATGCGCCTTTTCATAATCCCTTAGTTGCTCCCACGGCTAGGCCGAGAGAGAGTTTTGAATGCTTATCCGTCGTCATTCTCCCGGAAGGTAGTGCCGCTAGCAACTCTTTTGAGGGGATACGTATGGTATTTCACCATATTTCTGGACTTCTTTCTTCTTAATGTGAAACTCCATTGTCCCTAGCCGTTGCCGGCCAAAACCCCCCCTGGACTTCTAGGAGAGAAACTGGTGGAGGTGAAAATTGGGCTGGACTAGCTTACCGCAGAAGGCTCAAGGTTCTGTTGCGTTCAGGTGTCTCGCGTTCCTCAGCAATCTTGCAATGTTCATCAATGGATCGCTCTCTTTCCCAAGCAGATAGTTGAATTCCGGAACTGTTATGAATTTCAAGCTCGTTTGCACAAATGGAGGTGTTATTTCGAGAGTTACTTCGCTACGTCCTGAGATGATACGTCTTCGTAACGACATCATGATATGAGCACCTGCAAACTGTAGCGTACGCGAAGTATCTAGTGGCAAGTCGGGTTCTCGAAAGGCTGTTATAAAGCCCTCAAGCGCATAAAAAAGTAGGTACGATGTCTGTCACATACTGGCTATCTGACAGGGCCTCGCACAGGCGCGCAATCCAGTCGCAGACTTGTTTGTTGCACGTGCGCAATCGAGTCTGGGCACTCCTCTCGACACATTGAGGGAAGCTAGCAAGTCAGAAAGCGAGGAGCTGAAGCGAGAGGCATAGATGTTTCTACAAAAGAGATTGGGAGGGCGCCTAGTCGAAGGGTCAGATTCGGACGCGGCGCGTGAAAGCCTGGTGTTTCACTGGAGTAGATAGGCATGATTACGTGTAGAAATACAGCATCGCAAACGTAGATCTTTTCTGTACCTCCTGCATCATGTCCTTTTGTACAAAAGCCAACTACAAGAAAAGGAGGGGGGAAATATCAAGCAAAAGTACAACGGTAGGGATTCGCCAGTGGTCACCCAGCGGATTATTGATCCGCCAGTTACTACTCATCAACAGCTCTCCTCACTGAGAAAATAAACACTCCTACAAACATCCATGCGGAAAACACGAGAACTATCCAATTCCCTGTCTATCAAACAAAGTACTGGCACTCACACTACCTATGCACCACAACGCCCGCCCCATCACCCATCCCCCTTATCTTGCCCTCAACCACGCGCTCCGCAAGTTCCAAGTCGGTACAAATCTCATCAAAGCAATGCATACCATCCAGAAACTTGAGTAAAGGCAAGCCGCTCGTGTCGTGCTCATCAATTATGCCGCTGTTATGCAGGAACTGATGGTGAGCTTCATCGGTTTTGGGCGCGCTAAGGTGGTGCGGACTAGATTGTTGTTGCTGCTGCAGGTGCTGAGCCGTGATAGATGCGATGCTCGGTTTGTGGATGGAGAAGGAAGGATGATGGTGGTGATGGTGGATGCTGGGTTGGGAAGCGTGGTGGATGCGGTCGGTGCCGCGGATGGTGGTGGTGTCTGAATCGCGGAGATTGGCGAGAGAAGTGGCTGTGCTTGTTTGCAGGCTGGTTGGGGGTGCGGGTGGGAGAGTAGACGAGGTTGCGATTGCGTACTTGTGCACGCGGTAGAGGAAGCCTTTGATGACGCCAAAGGTGATGAGACGGCGCACATCGATGCCAGAGAGGAGGTCCAGATTTTCCAGTACCCAGTTCTTTAGCGTTAGGCCCTGGCGTAGCGAAGTGTACAGTGTTATCAGGGTCTCATGGCTGGCCTGAATGGCTTTTTCCTCTTCTTCCTCTTTCTTCTGTGCTGCAATGTGGGCATCGAATTCCGAAATCTTGAGCGTAGACCCTACCGCCGAGCTGAGCTGTGATGCAGAAGAAGAGGAGACGGGACTGCGTCCGTCTGGGCTCATATCTGTAGACTCGCTGTCCATCCAGACGGATTTCGCGTTAGGGCCCAGCTTCATCCTCGGCACTCTGACATAGCGCATACATTCGTCCTTGACCTCTGCATCTACAATGAAACCACCAATCTCTGCTGTCGGTGCGTAGATTGCTCCAAAGCTGAAGATATCCAGCAATATCAGACATCCATAGTATACCAAATGCTGGATCGCTTTCCGTGTCAATGAGAGATCAGTATCGGCAAGCTGTGTAATGTGCGCTATTGAGTTGATACCGTTGATGTATGGGAGGATCCGGTTCAATGTAAGATCCGAAGATACAGGTTGCTGTAGACTTGATAGGGATATGGTAAGTAATGGGACTTGATGGGCGAGGATAGGTGGCGGAGGGGGCCGTGTAGGAAACAACTTCAAGTTGATCGTGTTGGAGTCGTCTAGCACTCGATCAACACAATGTTTTTCATGGGCACAAATGACCTACCAATTGGTATCATGCATTCGGCATAGTTATTCAGATCCTCCAGCACCATTTCACACAGCGCATATACTTTGCTTCCACCACCTACTCCAAATCCACAAACGCCACTGTCTAGGCCTGTGTCGATAGTACCTCCATCATCGTCCCAAACACCAACCTCTTCTTTGCTCAGAAATCCACCCTGTTCTTCTAATCCCCTCAGCAGCCGTCCCAGCTTTCGTGCCACTTCCCCATAGCACGCCCAGTCGCGTTCATTCTCGCCAATCACAATAGCAAAGTTGAAGATAAATTCATTCCTACTGTATTTACCTTCTCGTATGCAGACTGGATAGCCAATGACGCGGTGGTGATTTACGCAGAAGGTGAGCAGGCGGTCGCAGAACTGCTGTGTGGGTATGAGATACTGGGTGACAGAGGAGAAGGGAAACAGCGGTGTGGTCAAGGCGGAGGGCAGGGTAGAGGGTATTATGGCTCCCGGAGGGACTTGGTGGAGTACGCGGTTCCCTTGGAGCGGAATTAGCGCAGGTCCCCCAAAAATCTTCAGAAATACGTACCCTTTTCATGGTGGAAGCGCGTATAGAAAATGGCTTTTATTGCGCGCGTCGGCATTTCAGGATCTAGGCTGAGCTACCTGATGTTACTGAGAACTACATATTGAGCCTCAAGGTCGCAGAGTCGCGATGCGGGGAGTTCGCGACGAGCTGGCCGTGGTTCAGCGGTCTGTGCTTCATTCATCAATGTTCGTGCCAAGACATTTCACCTTGTTTTTACTGCGTCTTCGGAGTAGATTGGAATAATTGCTCATGTAAATACTGATCATTGACGGCGGCGCTCAGCAGCCTCCATGGTGTTCGCTTCTGTAACACCTGAGCTCTGCCAACTAAAGGAAGGCTCAACATACAAGGCTGAGGAACCATCATTTGAGCCACATGATGCCGCCTATGATCATGAAAACAATTATCTTCGTCGTTGATCTATTTTATGAAATCGACACAAGAGCCTCATTGTATTGTTACTATTACATAGGTGATAGCACATCAATTCTCCTTGTGTGTATTCCTCTACTAGAAGTATTTTCACGTGACAACACGCAACGCATCAGTACGTACACAGGCCTTGAGGAAACAGGGAGAACTTCTTCGTCTCGCTTTGCCAGGCATCAAAATTCAGACTCACAACGACAAACCGGATGTGTGTGCCAGATGTAAGCCTAGCCTTAATCTGTCAAACTTGACCCAAGCTACAAACGTACTGCACACGCATTGACGTCGAAGCTCCACTCGAACCTCGGCCCTTCGTCCTCCCCGCATCCCTTTCGCATCCTCCAACTATACATAGGTTAAATCGACGCAGCAACACAAGCACATCGACGTCGCATGCCGAGCGCAAAAAACAAAAAACGTCAACCTATCAAATTTTGCAAATTCTCATGCTTGAACAAGCTATAAAAGTCCACTCTAGTTCTACTGCTGCTACTCCTTTCTGACCGCCACCACCACCACCACTCCTAATACATACCCTATTCCAGCACCCAACATGCCCAGACAACCCAAACAATCTCCCCGCCATAGACCCGACATCCAACTGCCCGCCTCCTACAATGACCTTCCCTTCACCCAAATCCGTACCCAGCACCACACTAAAGACGCCTCCATCGTCATTCTCACGCTCTACCGCCCGCAAAACCACAACGCATTCACCGACACAATGCAGGCGGAGATAGAATCTGCCTACGCCATGTTCGACGTAGACGAGCGGGTAAGGTGCATCGTTGTGACGGGCCATGGACGGATTTTCTGTGCGGGTGCAGATCTGGATGATGGGTTTGGGGAAGGTGTAGATGCGGAGGGAGCGGAGGGGGTGGCCGAGCATAGGGATGGGTACGTTTTATTTCCTTCTTTTCAACGACCATTCTCCTCAAGTGACTGCGTATTGGCATGTTGAATTTTGGCTAATACTATGTGGATAGAGGCGGGCGTGTCGCGCTTGCTATGCATCACTGTCGGAAACCAAGCATAGCTGCGATCCAGGGTTCCGCTGTGGGCGTCGGCATTACTATGACGTTGCCCATGAACATCCGTATCGTGTCAGCAACAGCGAAGATAGGCTTTGTGTTTGCGCGTCGCGGACTCATCATGGAGGCCGCTTCTTCCTTCTATCTGCCTAGGCTAATTGGGCACTCCCGTGCGATGCAGGTTATTACTACCGGCAGTACGTATCTGGCTACGCACAGAGTCTGGGACGGCCTTTTTGCAGAAGTTTGCGAGAAGCCTGAACAGGTACTGCCGAGGGCGCTTGAAGTGGCTGAGGAGGTAGCTGGCAACACGAGCAGTGTTAGTACATATCTAATGAAGGAGTTGATGTACAGGGATCGTGGAAGTCCCGAAGGCCAGCATTTATTGGATAGTAGGATCATCTTCGAGTTGTTTGGGTCGCCGTAAGTTTATGCGACATGAGAAGTCTTCTATCAAAAAGCTGATGGCGAATAGGGACAATGTTGAAGGTGTCAAGTCTTTCATGGAGAAGCGGCCCGCAAACTTCAGTGGATCAATTGACAAGGTCAAGATAACTGGGTATCCATGGTGGATACCTGTGGATACATTGGGAAGACCAAAAGTGGCACCGACCGGAGGATCAAAGATCTGATTGCATGTCAAAGGACAAAGCAGAGGCGCATGCAGCACCACGTGATGACTCGCAATTTCATGAGTTCATTGTCTATCGTCCAGCTCGTACCGTACCCTCTTTTGGTAGTCTGAGACTTGTCCTATTTGTAGAACCCTGGCCAGCACCCTGTGTAGCATCACGCGTTTCGATGACTCGAACGGAGGTATCAGGGATTTTCATTCGTTCCTAGTGTACTTCTTTTCGTGAAGCATGCATAACCGAGGGAAAACCATAACAATCCTTCCCATCCAGACCGCACTCCGTAATAAGAAACACGCTTAGAAGAAAGTGGATGGGCGGTGGGCAGCGAAGACCTTCTTGCCCGCCTTCTTGTTGATGCGGTGGGGCAGCGGGAACTTGAGGTTCTTGGTGAGGAGCTGCTTGATGTATGGTCGGCGGAGGTCATCGGCCTTCTCAACCTCAATAACCTTGAGGATCTAGATAAAGTATGAGATTGACGTTGCAGATTACGGGTCAAGGATAGTCATACCTGGAGAGACCTGAAGCGCGTTCGGTGACGGGCAGCCATGTCCTGGTAGAGAGCCTCGACGGCGGCGACACGGGACATCTCACGGTACTCCTTGTACATGTTGTGGGTGCCGGAGCGCGAGTCGTACTTGATCCAGATACCGAAGTTCTTGACCTTCTGGGGCTTCTTCTCGTGGATCTGAACGGGGGTTAGCCTCAGCGCGTTGGGCTGTGTGTTTGTGTGTGATTGCGGCGTACCTGGTTTACGGAGACGATCTCACCGTTGGCCTTCTTGATCTTGCGGAGCTTGCCAAGGAAGTACCAGAACCGTGACTTGGCGACGACCTCGTTAGGCGCAAAAATGCGCATACGGTAGATCTTTGGCGCAGGGTTGGCCTCGGAAGGCAGATGGCGCCCGATGATCTGGTATTCTTGGAAGCGAGCTGATGCATCGTCAGTACTGCTACAAAAAATCATAGCCTCTATCCAGCAATTGCAGCAGTCATGAGTAGCGAAGATTGGCCGTGCTAGGGCGACTGAGATGCGGTCGGGAGAATCCAAGTAGTCGCATGCATGTTCTCAATTTTCATCCAAGGTCATCATCGCGGTTGCTTGACGTATTCAGTCCAACAAGCAAATACGAAGAGACCTATGCAACCTATTGTCACCTCCCCTATCTGTTCGCCATGTTCGATGTGCCGTCACAGGCTTTTCGGTGCGTGTCGCGGGTTTGTGCGAAAACTCCATCGGCTGCAATTGCTGGGCGAGGGGCTGATGCGCAGGGATTCGAAAGAGAGTGCTTACCCATCTGTGATGTATTAGCAATCAGAATGTGTGAGAGAAGGTAATATGGACTGACCGTAATTGTGCTGTGGTTAGTACCTTGGGGTGAGAAGTTCAGGTCGTCTATCGCGAATTGTGACCGGCCTGTCGAATTCGAGGTCGCTTGTGGGCGCTAGCCGAGAAGAGCAGCCACCACGACTTGGCGGCCAGGTGCGAGCTGCATCGGCGAACCCACCGCCCAAACACCGACATTACTAGCATCCGCAATCATCAGAACATCAAACAGCTCAGCTTTCGGCACGGGCACAACACGACATGTCCAATGGTTGAGAACACCACCGGAGGCCGCCAATACTGCTGAGACTCTCCAAAATCCCCATCTCTAGCTGCCGCAGTTCCAGCCGTAGCCGCAGTTCCAGCCCCAACCATGCAAGCCGCACTCGAGCCTTTCCATGAGGCATATGCCACAGGATTGGCGCAGCCCGTCGCAGACTTTCTCAGCCCAGTTGCGCCTGGGCATGATCCTGGGCGGCTGTATGAATTCCACCGCGCATCCAACGCAGACAAGATCGAGGGCGATGTTCGCTATGCGCTCAAACACAACAAGAGCGCGCGCATGACCAACAAAGAGAGCGGTGCTTGGGTTGACATCATTGCTGCTTATTGGCGCGCTGTCAGGGAGATTATAAGGGTGGACGAGGCTGCAAATCAGGACAAGCTCGACGAGCGCCAGTTCGTGGCAGTGTATGACGCTTGGAAATACTTGACCAGCAGCTTTATCAAGCACATATCGGCTGGGCTACTGCCACCGTGGGCCATCTTTACGCTGTATTTCACTGCGAACCATCTTAGGAAGATAGCCATCAAAGCAGACGAAGAGTTGGCCAAGTCGAGATCAGCAACTTCCAGCGCGGAATTTTCAGACGATATCGTGAGCACTGGCCCTCAGAACCCGAAGCTTGAAGAGGCTGCTCGAGTCTTCAACAGGATCTTTGCGCTATGCCTCGGTGACAGGTGTGCCATATCTCTATTGCTGTGTTTGAGTAGGTGTCTTACAGTGTGTCAGAAACCCAGACATGTCCGAGTCCCGTAAATGGGGTGTGTACTGCATAGCCAATCTCCAGTTCAAAACATACTTCAAGGTAAGAATTCGTCAATGACTGGTTCCCAGCAGCTGCTGATGGAAAAATTCCTAGTTGAAAGCCATCAGTCTATCCAAGAATGTGGTGCGATCGATTGAAGCACAGTCCGACCTACCTACATTTGAACTATACCCACGAGCCCATAGGGTAACATACAAGTACTACCTCGGGGTACTCTCCTTCCTGCAGGAGGACTATACCAAGGTATTACCAAAAGCCGGTATAACGGAGGTCCCTCTAACATCTGCCAGGCAGAGAGTAGTTTGCAGCAAGCATGGGAGTCCTGCTATTCGCGGTCGCAACATAACAAATCGTAAGTGTCATAATCAATCGCAGGATGTGTTCCAAAATCTGACTGCTCTAGTCTGATACTCACCTACTTGATTCCTTGTCGTCTCATCACTCAGCACAAGATTCCTACGATGAGCCTTCTCGCAGAAGCCCCACATTTACAGCGCACCTTCGGGCCTCTAGTATCGTGTATAAAACGCGGAGACCTTGCGGGCTTCGACAGGGCCCTTGCAGAGGGCGAGCCCGAGTTTGTCAAGCAGCGCATATTCCTTACCTTGGAACGAAGTCGCGATATTGCCCTGCGCAATCTTCTTCGAAAAGTATACCTTGCCGCCGGCTTCGACGATCTCAAGGAAGGACAGACGGAGAAGGACAGGATACGCAAGTCACGCATACCACTATCGCATTTCGCAGCCGCACTTCGAATGGGGACTGCAGGCGAAGGCAGCGGCCAAGTGGTGGAGGACGATGAGGTGGAGTGCTTATTGGCGAACCAAATCTACAAGGTGTGTGCCAACGCAGCGGTTGTACTGATCAAAGTTTGGCTGACAGGTTTCGTAGGGTCTGATGAAAGGCTATATCTCGCGCGACCATGGAATAGTAGTGATGAACAAGAAGGGAGCATTCCCCGGGACAGGGGTCTGATGCCTAAACTCTACTCTGGTCTGCTGCCTTGGGTAAGCAGAGTCACCACACCGCCTCAATGGCATTCTTGGCTTTGCGGGAATATGACTGGAGCATATCATGAGCACGGCGCAAGTGCACAAGGGCATGCGTCTTGGGTTCGTTGCACAGGTGAATGGCGCATACACAGAACTTTGGCAAAACGATGAGAATAGAGAAAATTCAACCAGCATCATACCCAGTTCACGGTCCTAGCCGCACCCCTCTTAATCATTACTATCACTTGCATGGCTATTGACTGTTAGCCGCACGGGCCATTTGTAGTGAGCGAATGGTATCTTGACTCTATCGTTCATTCCATCTCTCTAGCAAACATGCCCACTCAGCCCTCGTGGGCTCAGATTACATTTCCAGATCCACTTCTCGCCCTTTTTATTCTCTCAGCCCACCCGTTCTTTTCTTTGCCTACGCTGACTATGTTTACGTCCGAGCGTACAGCCCACGTCCAGTGCATTTGTCACTATCGCTTTGCACTTGATAAGCAAGTACGTCGAGGACAAAGCGAAACATTGCACAGTTGGCAGACGGATGAAACATACCACGGAGACATTCAGATGTATTGGCAATTACAATATGTTCAGCGAACCCCATCAATTTCTTAGGATGCCAAATAAACATGGTTCAATCAAACGTCGCGTACATCGCCAAGCTGAGAGGGAACAGGCAGGTGTGATATAATCTGGAAACAGCCCACACGTGAAAGCGGTACAGTTCAATAGAAAGAAAGAAAAACAAGCATCAATAAAAGCATATTACCTGATCGTACCGGAGAACGCAATCTTTAAAAAAAAACGACCCGACAAACATGTGCATATCTTGGTGCATCAAGCACACTTCCGCAATTTCATTGGAGGTCTGCGCTGGGATAGCATTCTAGCAGCCGCAGAAGCGCAAAAGGCCAAGGTGAGTAGGAAGAAGGTGAATATAGTAGTATAACAGCAGAATGCGAACAAAGGAAGGAAGAAGGGACCAGGAACGCCTTGCAGAAGCAGAGAACAGTAAGAACGAACGATGAGAAGTACCGATACTGGGGAGGCGTAGCCGAGGGCTGATCGGGAGGAATGGAACATGTACATGAAGAGTAGAAGAAAGGAGATGAAAGGGTCAGTGAGTCATTGCGCCATTGGCAGTCGTGCGAAGCCAACCCAACAATTGACTGTCCAAGGCCGTTGCGACAGCCTAGTACGCCGGCTTGCCAGCCAAATCATCCATGTGATTGACCATGGCGACGAACAGATCGAAGAAGAGCTTGCCACCACTCTCCATCTCATCCTGCATGGTGCCACTGCGCTTAAACGTGTGGCGCGCACGGATAATAAGCGCAAGGTAATGCGCACGCAGCTTGGAGTCGTCATCAGGCGTATGCGCATACGCATACCGTGCCGACGTAAGGACAGTCGAGCACTGAACCCCAGACTGCAACCCTTGCTTCCTCAGCGCGAGCTTCTTCAGTTCCTGGAGCCCGTACTTGTCCGCCTGGCAATAGATGATGGTATTTTTCAGGATGGGGCCGGCGGAGGACTGGATAACGGCCTCATTTGGGTTGTTAGGGCCGGCGCCACCGTCCTCGAGGGCCCAGCTGTTGCGCCTCCTGTCGTAATCGACGCGGGGGTAGTAGTCGCCTTTGTAGAGGTACTCGAGGATGGAGGAGAAGACCTCGGGTTCTTCGTCGGGCAGGTCGAGGCGCTTGTTTGTTGTGGTTTGAAAGAATTGGCCGGAGCAGAGGGATTGGAACCACGGGGAGTGGGAGAGGACGTCTTCGTGGGCGGCGAAGAGGCGTTGTTCGCGGCCGACGGATATGGTGACGATTGCACTGGGGAAGTGCTGTTAGTAAGGCTGTTGGAAAAGGGGCTTTTCAAAGGGTAATCTCACCTCCCAAGAGACGGGGATGTCGGATTTGGTTGCGCTGAGGACGCTTGTGCCTGCTGTGCTAACTTCTCTACCCTACTAGGCGAGTCCTTGAAGGAAGGGTTCTTCTTGGACGACTTTGACTTGCTTGCTCGATGTTTGGAGAAGCTACCTTCCTGGTATCGTGTGCGGCGGGACGACGAGAACATGTTTTATGGATGGTGCTGAAGGCAAGGCTTTTGATGAGTCGATGTCGTAGATACTTGTAGGTACCGTTAGTCGGCAGCAGATGTGGGAATCTGGACTGGCAAGCCAATTTGGAGATGCAGTTCCTCAGGCAGCTGGTCAGTCGGGCACAGTAGGCGATAGTAGGCCAAGTAGCGAGCGATGCAGCCATATATATATATACCTGACTCGTCGCAGGAGGCCACCGTCGGGCCCTCTGCCGGGGCGAGGTTGAGGTGCGACGCGGATTGGACGCGTCGACTGTGACTAAACGCGTCGGTACGGTGTCGCGGTATCACATGCGGCGCCTTTCCTGTTCGGGGTGTTAACAGTCAGCCCTCAGCAGACAGCCCAGGCTGTGAAACAAAGCCGGCATAAAGAGTTGATTGCGCTAGCCTGACACTGCCCATGCTTCTGCTGCAACGAGCCACTCGGGCGGTAAGAGAGACATCGCTTAGAGCTTGAGGATGCTTACTCCTATACCTACTTGCGACACACTGCTTCATGCTTTTTCATCCTTTTCTTTCTCCAGCTGCCAATGGGCATCCACACAGAGCGGTCGAGTCGGCGAGTCCCTTGTCGCGTCCTTCGCCGAAGCCAGCACCTTTCACGGCACAGCTCGCGCTATGGCCAGGCTACCCAGGGACCTTTGCCAAAAGCAAACGTAGCCGATGCCGCGCAGTAGCCACGGTCGGTTCATCGCTCCCACCTACGCATACATACATACCTAGTAAGAAGGCGTGGCTGCTCATCCCATGCCTAACCCACATGCCGTCTGCCGTTCCCCTGAGGGGCAAAAGTCGCGTCGGCCTCATCTAACAAGACAGGCATGGAACAAGGCACTGATCCGGTTCCGCCCAGCGATGCAATCCGCCGCCAGACAAGCCAATGGCCATAGTCATCAAATGGTGCCTAATGTCGTGGCAATATGCATCGCTGATCGTTGAGCCTTGGGAGAGAGGGGTAGATTTCAGGGCGCGCTCTGGCCTGGCTTTCACGCGCCAGTCCACCCCTCAACGCGACCGCGACAAAATATCACGTTACCACTTACGTCCCCTTCTGGCATGGCCTCGGACGCCAGTCTGCAACCCACCCGTTTAGCACCCTTACATAGCCGTGCTTTACTTGGAGGACTGCGCCCATCCCACGGTCGGCGGCCATGATACCTCTTTTGACGCCTTTCCGAATCAGCCTTGGCTTGCTGGGTGATGCCCCGGTTCGGTCAACACCGTTGAGCTAACATCAGTTTCCACTGCAACCACATGCATCTTAGATACTACTAGACGCTTCGCTGCAAACCTGCATTGATACACGTACAAAGTGGTCCAAGTAGCGGATCCTCGCAACCTTTACTCGCCACAGATTTCATACACAGCCTCCGTTACCATAGGGCTCTCCCTGTACGTTCATCCTTTCTTTGTCCACACATCCTAGCCCACTTTGGCTGATGCCTGTCTACGGCTTTCCACACTCATCCTATTGGTTCGCCCCTACACCCTCTTCTCTGTGAAAAGTATCTAGCGCCACCTACTCAAACTCTGGTAGTGGCTTGCCGAAAGATTGGTTTTTTTTCCTAGCATTAGATCAATACTGTACCACATATCTATGCTCCTAATCTGCAAAAGGTGTAGGTACACGGTGCACCGTATCTGAGGGCTTGCATCTCAGCCGCTATCCAGATGATGTAAATCATATCCTGCCAAGATACTTGCTGTCCGATCAAGGAGGGCGGCTTGGGCTGATGGTCCTTTACGCCGAGAGTTCTTTCCGGGGAGTTAGGCTGTGTACCCCCAGCAACCAGTGCGTCACCCGAATGCCTCTACAGCTCCACTGAAAAAAAGAACCGAACGCTTTATTGGCAAGTTATCACCTCTTACTTCAATGCTATACTTGCTTTTTACGGAATGATCTGCGAATAGCTTGATACAACATGTGTGGCTTTTGGCACCTTCCACCAGGCACTCTTCGACCATGTGCAAGTTTCATCATTCGTCCTCCCGGCGCACACGTCTTACAAGCGTTCTGTCTCATTCCACGCGGGATGCAATTCGAAAATCTTGCCACTCCCCACATCATATGGGCTTTTGATATACCGACCCTTCGACAGCCTTGAAGCAAGTTTGCAAGACAGCTGACAGGCTTGACAGCCCCGATCGTACCGAGGTCGACAAATCACAGTCTCTTGGATTTCGAACCAAACTATAACAGTCTAAGGCAATGCATCCGACTCTTAGTCTGCTATTCAATACACGCTTCTTGCTATTGGGAAATCCACCACTTTCTCCGAATCAATACATCTGGGTCTAACTGGACGAATTAATGGACCTTGTACTACCGATCAAATCAGATGCGTGTTGTCGTCTTTGGTCAAAACCCATACCAGTAGCCATTTCACCAAAGATGAACAAACATGCTACACTTCAAGACACAAGAAAGCGCAAGACATCAGGTGCTGTTCAAACGCTAGTTTCATTACTTTAATTCCAATACACCCTCTCCCCTCACAAGTGCATCACAAGCGCTTCCCTACTCCCAAGATTCTTATGCAAGATTTTCTAAAAAAAACCCCCAGGCGCGCATCTTCCTTTCTGAACGGGTAATGTAAACTACTCGTACAGTCGTGGTATCAAATCCTCCTACCCAAACACTAGCTTCGTCACCATGATATTTCAAGCGGTGACTTCGCCCTCAGCAAATGCTCTTCCAATCTCCCGCGCTACACCGACTCGCAACACGGCAATGATATCGTCGCTCCTTGCGCCCTGGGGGAAGCCTTTGCGCCAGTCCCAGCCGCGCTTGCTGTCGTCGACATGGCCTCCCTTGACTAGCACGGTGGAGCCTTCGGCGCTCTGGCCATCTGCGGAGCCAAAGTCTGCAGAACCGATGAGCGAGTACTGGCTCGAAGCCGTGGTCACATTCGAGATGGACTTGGTGAGCAAATTGTGTGGGTTCGGTATTTGTGGTGAAGAGTTGGCGTCGTGGGCGGATAGCAAGGTGGTGTTCAGCACCTCCTCGCACTGCGCTCGGATCATGCTAGGGGCAGTATCCAGGTCCTCGACAGCAGCGAGAAGGTCGTAGAGATGGCGAAGAGTCAGAGTGCGTTTGGGCTGGTTCACGAAAATGAGCGCCTCGCCTAGTAGGGGTAGCAAGACATCAACGGGGACCACGGTCTCAATCTCTGGGTCATACAGTCCTCCCCGGATGCTCGACGCTGCACTGGCGATGATGACCATGAGTGAATTGGCAGCAGCCCGTTTCCGAGCCATGGGTCGGTGTGCTGGTTTCTGGCCATTCTTCAAAAGCACATCTTCATCTCGTAGGTCGTAGTACTTGCGGATCGTCGCGTAACCACTAAGGTGATTGGAGAGCAATGACGCGGCCTCCGAGTCTGTGTTGGCAAGCTTGGTCAGGGCTTGCTTGGGAGAGGTGATGAGCAAGTTAAGGGATTCGTCCAGTTCGTCCAGGGGAGGATATGCCATTGACTTGACCAGGCAGTGGGCAACTAGCACACGAAGGACTTCTTGGATCCTCGATGCATCGTGAGCACGGGCATAGTAGAGGAGAGTGTCGCCGTAGCTCTTTGTATTTGTGCGGAGATGGTCGGCGTATTTCTATCATGGTCAGCATCAACAAGAAAGGGTCCAAAGTGATGACGTACCTGAGCAATGGTGACTGCATGCTGTGAAAGACCCAGGCTATGACACAGTTGAGTGATCTTGTCCACTCGACTTGACGACTCAAGAGGCAGGTCATTGAGTATCCGCTCAATACGCTCACTCGCTGCTATGGTGTCATCCAGTCTTCCTAGGACCTGCACAGCCAGCTCCCATCCCTCTTTAGACTCTTGGCCTTCTTTGCCTATAATCTGTCCCTTGGATGACAAGAGGTCCGAGTAGGTAACGAGCAAGTCGTCCTTTGTCACGCCCTTTGGCTGCTGTTGTTCGGTGTAGCTCAGAACCATCAGGTCGTCTTGATCAAATTGGTCCAACAAACCTTTTGCGCCCTTGAACCACTCTCCCGCGCTGGCAATCTCAGCCACTGCTGAAGCGATCGTGAGAGACCAGCCCTGGAGAATCTGGAGCGCGCCCTCTGCGTTATCGTCTAGTACGCATGCTAGGCCCACCTCGAAGCGGTCTACGGAGTTTATACTGAAATCCTCGTCGCTGTTCTGAATGACCGCCGCAAGCGCAGCAGAAAGGCGTTGAGAGTAGGCTTTGACCGGCGTCACGTCGACAGGGCGCACCCGTTGCGACTGCATCAGGGAACGACGGCTAGCTGCCAGACTGCCTTGCGCAAGATCATCTTCTTCTCCGTTCCACCAGATGGTCAGACCAACTGTCGCTTCAATCCAATCTGCCGACAAGGTAAGAATCTCTTCCTCGTTGCCGAGCAAGAGCTGATACATCCTTTCCAGGTTCTCATAGATAGACCACGGTACCTTGCTTTCTGCTTTCCGGCTCGCTACACTAAGCTGGAAGCTTGCTTGACTCTGCGAAATGCCAAAGTGGGCGGCTTGGAAGGGCTGTGATATAGAGTGGCGGCTCACACTTTCGCCTTCGGCAAACTCTTCCAAGCCAACAGATGTTTGCTGAACACGCTGACGGAAAATGGTCCAATCATGTCCTTTGATGTCCCAATCTTCTGATGCGATAGCAGGACACTCACGCAAAAGGTCGATTGCTTGACGAAGTGCGTGGTTTGCAAACTGCAGATGTGTCCCGGTGTACCCAGCCCGTCCCAGCCCGTCATGGTCGGCTGTTTCGGCGTGTTCAAGCTGCGCGCCCTGGAGCAGCTGTAGAGTTTGTGCGAATTTTCCTCGGGCAATGGTGACATGTACAACCTCCCAAAAAGAAGGGTGTCTCGAGTAGCCGCCAGTCTGTTTCAAAACCTCAGTCACCTCCGAGCCGCCATCGAATGTACTATTCAGCCAGTCGAGTAAGGCCTTCGGGATTGGCGTGTATTGTTTCGATTCGGGTCGCGCCGGTACCAAGGACAAGGCAGAGGTTCGCTGGTCTAGTCCAACTTGGGGAGGGTGGTGTAGAGTCAGCAAAAGAGCTGCCAATTGTGTGGTCTGCGACAGCTCCATTACACTTTCTGTGTTGGTTCGCGAGGTCGATTTGGACGCGGCTCGCCATGCTGCTATCAACTCGTGAGCGACAGAGCCAACCACCTCGTTTCTCTTGTCTGGCGAGTCCGACTGCAGCGATTCATACACCTTCTCAACCAACAACTCTGTGTCGAGTATCAGATGGTCAGGCTCGCGAAGACGCGATCGACCAGCGTCCGACGTAAGGCCCTTTGCAAGCGCAAGGAGGTCGAATTGAGTTTGCTTTGCGCCCGGTCGAACCAAGGTAGGCCCCGGCTCCACGTCGTTTGCGCTCGTCCTTGACACTGTCGACTGAGTAAATCTATTCTGTGTCTTGTTGCGCCGTTGTGGCGAGTAGTGTTCCTCTTCCTCTTCAGAACCCTCTTCTTCGTCCATTTCGTCATCGTACTCTTCTTCATCCTCGTCGGTGTAGTCGTCCTCATCGTTTGTGCTCTGAACAGGTTTGCTTGGCGGGCCATTGACTGGGCGAAACTGGCTCGAGGTGGTGGAACGTCCTCGCTGGACTTGGGGTCGGCCTACAGTCGAGGTGCCCATTGAGCCCGACCCAACGCCCTCGAGCAGATCATGCTTGGGCGGTGAGCTTCCGAACAATGAAGTAGCGCCGAAATCGTAGTGGTTGGGGTTGAAGGCTGGCCGCGAGGATCCAAACAAGCCGTTGTTCATGCCGGGCGGATGGCCAGCTGGGGTTGTCGATGGAGGAGGCTCGGGGTGGCTATCGTAGTCGCGACCGGGCGTGGAAGGTGGAGTGGGAGATGGGACACGAAACATGGCAGTTGCTGGTGTGCTACTCTCTGCGGCCCCAGGCGTCGGACAGACTAGTAGGGCAGTGGGCCGACTTGGTAGCGTGCAAGCAACAATGCGACTGGCACTCTGGGCGGTGTAATTTCAGTATCACGGAATTTGCAGCATATGCGCGCCAGCGGGCCGCAACGAGAGAAGTGGAGATGTACGTTTGTCCCTTGTCCAGCCCGTGGTCGCGGTCGCCAGACATAAACTTTGGTGAGCTTTGGAGCGACGCGCCTGATTCGGGCCGGTCTTGGCGCGTTGCCAGCCCGGAGGCCGGCGGGACTGTTTCTCCGCCCAGGTCTGCTGAACCAGCATCAGACGACGACGGCCACGTGCAACTGATTCACGCAGCATGTGCATGTGGCCATGTGGCCATGGGCCCAAACCCCATCGGGACAGGCCTCTGCCTCATCGTGTTTTTCTGCATCTGCTTGCACTTGTTCCGGGCTCCGCCCTCACGAGTGGCTGGTACCCAGGACCCAGTCTGTCAGCGAATCAGGCGACGTGCATGTCCCCTCCTAGTCGTATGCAGCAGCCGTCTTGCCATCGCCTCTACGACCTGTGCCCGATCCTACAGCAGCGCCACCACCTGCATCGGCTGACGTACCGCGCAACGGAAAAACGGTCGTCGCCTGCTGGTCTACCACGCTGCACGCATTCCCGACGCTTCCGACCCTTGAACTTCTTCTTTGCTTTTCCCCCGAACCATCCCATCACGCTTCCATGCTTTGCATCCATGTGTAGTTACACCCTAACCCACCTCTAGCACCCGGCCAGCCTGTGACGTAGTCAGCCCGCCAATATGGCCCTGTGGTCCAAGACGAAAACCCAGTCCAAGGTCGGTTTCGACAAGGTCTACAACTGGGTCGATAAACTCGGTGCTCCCGTCAACCGCCTGTCCAACAGAGTCGGCGCAGAGGCATTCTGGCCCACGACGCTCGACATTGAGTCGGACAAGGCCGCACGCATTCTCAAGAGTTTCTGCAGTATGTCGCCGCTACACGTCTACCCGCAACCACTGACCCCGTGACAGAGGATGGCTTCTTCGAGGAAGAAGACCAGCCCGCCACCGCCAATGTGCCTCAAGGCAAGCAGAAAGTGCTCAAGAAGATCCCCTCCAAGGTCATACAAAATGCAAAAGGTCTCTGCATCTTCACAACCATGCGGACAGGGTTTTGGGTCTCTGGCTCCGGTGGAGCCGGTATACTCGTTGCGCGGAAAGAGGACGGCACATGGTCACCGCCCTCTGGCATTATGATGCATACAGTCGGTGTCGGCTTTCTCTTAGGCGTGGACATCTACGACTGTGTTATTGTCATCAATTCAGACAAGGCACTCGAGGCTTTTCAGTCAGTGAGATTTACCTTGGGCGGGGAAATCAGCGCCGTCGCAGGTCCAGCTGGCGCCGGGGCCATCCTGGATACCGAGATTCACAAGCGCCAGTCCCCCCTCTTCACCTACATCAAATCACGAGGATTCTATGCCGGCCTTCAACTAGACGGAACCATTGTCATCGAACGCAGTGACGAGAATGAGCGCTTCTACGGTGAGCGCATAGGGGTGAAGGACATATTGGCCGGAAAAGTGCGGCGCGTACCCTACGAAACAAGAAGGCTCCTCGAGACACTCAAATCAGCCCAAGGCGATACTGACGTCGATGAGTCTTTGATTCCAGATGAAGCTCCGCCTGGCGACTTTGAGATCACAGGCCCAGAAGAGAAGACCTTTGGCATCCCAGACGCTGTTGATCCCGATCCATTTGGTGTGCTTGCGCTACAAGAGGCCGGTCTGGAGATTAGGGAAGCAGGAACACACAGCACACCATCAAGCGAGCAATTCGAATTCAAGCCCAGCCCGACGAGTCCTATTTACAACACCTTCAGAAACTCCACGTATCGTAGGAGTTCAGACCGGTCGAGTTTTGTTGGGAGCCGACCGTCGAGCTGGCGAATGAGTAACATCAGCAGCGCATTCGAGCCTCGGGCGCCAACGGTCGATATGAGCACGCAGACCGACGATCTACCACTACCCCCTCCGGCCATCAAGGGACTAACCCCGAAACTCCCACTACGAACAAGCGTCGCACCTACACTTGCTACTCCCACGATAGAGATACCCGAGACAACCATCGAACACCCCACCCCGCCACGACTACCGAGCGCCGAGGAGAAGCTCGAAGAAGCTGTTCCTACAGCTCCTGAACCACAACCTCTATCACAGCCTCAATCAAGCAAGGCTATTGATGACAAAGCGAGCGGCTCTCCCCAGAAGGAAGTATCACATGATGATGTAGATCCTAACAAAGATGACGAGGACGACGATGATGACGACGATGATGATTTTGAAGAGGAGCCAGTTGTTCACGAGATCCATCAGGCAGCGGCTCCGCAGGCAATTCGTGCACGCGTCGTCCAAGTGGCGAAGCTCGTTGCCCCGGCCCTGCCTGCTAGGAATCCCTTCCGCAACCGTATGTCGACCAACTCTGATGGATCACTGAACATAACATCAGCCATGCCTTCTCCGACTATCCCCAAGCATAGCCCGGATTCAACTCCCTCCCTTATGCGCGGAGACTCGACTTCATCCTTGTCCTCTGTAGAGGACAACAGGCTCGAGCAGATTAGCAATAGACTCAAGCCCAAATACTCTCACGAGCCGTCGCCAGAACACAACAAGGCAGACAATGAGGCTCTTCATTCGCCCCCAGAATCTCCTATCAAGAGCATTCCGGGTGGCTTCAATTAAGGCAGTCATGTCTCTATAGTTACAAGACTTGGCCACCATATCTACAAGCAGTTCTTTGGTTTCTCTGTTCTCGGCTGCAAAGCAGCATTGTTGCCTATGCCCGAATTGCATTTCTGTAGAAGCTTGGTCCGACGGTATTGATTGTATACTCCTGCCCCTGTCATCTCAGCTCGATAGTCACGCATTTGACTGCTCCTTACTCATGCAGTCAGAGTGGACTCTGGTACCAGTTTGGAACTTGGACTCGCTCTTCATGCTGGGGGTATCCTTACGTTCTGTCTTTTACACCTCACGACTCTATTGATATCCCCATTTTTCCATCACGATTCGCTCGCATACAGCGTCTCGTTATAAAATCTGTAATTCTTAGCCTAGCCAAAAAACACATAAACACTAATCTTCTCAGCAAGAGGCGCGTTAATTTTGAGACAACTCGTCGCGGTATTCACACAAATACACTTGCCTACAGAGCTAGTAGTCAGCCGCGCAGCACTGGTGACGGAGCTAGAGAAGCGTCCGTGCCAACCCTGCCTAAATTTCGTGAGCGCAAAAGGTTCATCAGCAATGAACACTACCACACTTGGAGCGCATACATGTGAACACCGCCACCACGCAGATTGCGGACTCTCTCGCGCATCCCCAGAACAAGAGTTTCAATCAGCATCGTCTGCGCTCGAGGCCAGAAATAATCAATTGCCACCGCCGCACAAAGCCTCCCTTCCATCCCTTCACCAAGCAGCGCAAACCCAACCCCACCGCCCAACATGTCGCCCCAACCGACCAAGACGCCCAAACCGCCGCCAAAAACCGTAGCAGACTTTACCGTCCTCCCGCTTACCCTGGCCCCGCTACCAGGCCTCCCCGACCCATGCACCACGGCACGCCACTACCTGTACATCAAACCGCACACGCCAACCGTCGCAAGCGCGTGCTCAGACCGCAGCCTCTTCATCGCCAACCTCCCCATCGACGCTTCAGAGTCCAGCCTCCGCGCCCTGTTCTCCGAGCAGCTAGGCGGGTGCATGGTGGAGCGTGTCGAGTTTGACGCTTCGGTTCCTGCGGAGCGAGTGCATAAGCGGTGGAAGAGCGAGGTGGGTGGTGGGAATGGGGTGGCGAGCAAGAAGAGGAAGAGGGCGGACGACAAGCAGGTTGTAGCCGAGGGCGTGGTGGAGGATGCCGAGAGCGCGTTACCGCCGCTTTGGAGCGGCGGGATACGCAGGAGTGGGAGTGCGGGCGTTGTGGTGTTTGTGGATGGGAAGAGTGCGAGGGGCGCGATGAGGGGGGTGCAGAGGCTGGTCAAGGAGGGAGGCGAGGTGGCGTGGAGGGGAGACGACGAGGGGGGGCGCCGAGGGGTGGATCGTAAGTTGGATATTTCGTTGGTTGTCCATGGGAAAAGAGAGAGAGAACTAACAAATGATGCGACAGGCTACCAATCCCATAACAACCTCGTGTACCCGCCGCCGTCCCTTGTCCAGTCCAGCCTAAATGCCTACCTATCGCAGTTCAACGCCCTGGAAACGATGCGGAATCGACTTCGCAAGACGGCGCGGTCCGTGCCCGATGAAGACGGGTTTGTGGCTGTTGTCCGCGGCGGCCGGGTTGGGCCTGCAAGGCTGGAGGAGGCGGAGAAGAAGAAGGCGGAGCTGGACGAGCGCAGGAGAAACCATCGGGCTACGGATCATTTCTATAGGTTCCAGAACCGTGAGAGGAGGAAGAGGGCAGAGGGCGAGTTGAAGAGGCGCTTTGAGGAGGATCGCAAGAGGGTCGAGGGTATGAGGGCGAGGAGAGGAAAGGTTAGACCGGAGACGTGATGGGGAGGACACGGCTGGGGAGAATGCGAGTCTAGAGCACCAGTCTCACTATGGCGTTTAAGCAATCGTGCAAAAAGCAATGGTGGAATGGAAGAAGAAGAAGAAGAAGAAGAAGAAGAAGAAGGAATAAAAAAAAACTACTTGGGATATCGAATACAGGAGGAAACTACCAATGAGGGAATCGAATCGGCTTCCTACCGATGCTGCAAACTAAAAAAAAAAAGAATTTGGCCGTAAAACTTGGTGATGAAATAAATCCCCTCAGACTACATCGGTCCAGTCGCTTGGACAGCCATGGTCAAACACACCTCTTCCACACCCTTTACCACCTATCCTAGCGCATTCGCATTCGCATCTGCTTCCACCCACTCACCCTTTCCATTCGCATTCCCACTCCCACTCCTACTCCTACTCCTCCTACATATACCCATACTACTCCTTCCGCCACTACAACATAGACATGCACCATCGTCAAACCGCGGCATCTCCGCACAACTCTCACGCTCAGACATCGTCGCCAGCACCGCATTAGCATCCCGAGCCGCATCGTCGCCTTGCTTCCCAGCCTGCCGACAGCCGCGTAAACGACTGGCATCCGGCAGTGGGGGGAGTGGCGGACGCGGCTCGGCGGGCTTCTGATGCGGAATCGTGGTTGCATTGTGTGCATCGTCGAATTCCATGGAAAAAATCTTTGCACTAGGAAACGCATGGCTTGCTTGTGCACGCGTCTCGTCGGCGTTGTCGCTACATTGTGTGTGGACCTTCTCCCAGAGAAGCGCGGGTAGACCGCGGGGGAAGGTCTCCGAGGCTTTGAGGGTGTTGCATTCCCAGTATGATTGTTCGCCCAAGTGCAGGAAGCGGCGACTCAGAAGGCGGTCTTGGAGCGCCCAGGCCCTAGTATCCCAGCCCAGGTTGGGCGCGGAGAGGATGCAAGGGGGCAGCAAGGCGTAGGCCGGAAGGCGAGTCGCAACGGTGGTCCTGTTCTTGATGAGGGAAACCATCGAGGCAAACTGTGCATCCTCGGTCGCATTCTCAATGTCCTTGCTTGTGCTGGCATTTGCGAGCTGGTCAAGGACGACGGTGAGAACCGCGTTGCGGAAGATGGAAGACATATTTGTGCACTCTTGTTCCTTTTCTTGATCTGAGTCCTGAAGCACGCAGAGTGAATCCAGCCAGCAGTATCGGAAGCCGAGACGTTGCACCTCCGAAATCGCATTTCTTACTGGAATAGGCAGTGCTTCCAGTACGAGTTCGGATTGCATCTTCGATTGTGAATTGCTTGAGAGCAGAGGCTCCGCGTCATTCCAGACGTGGCTGAGCGCAACATATTGGACATGTTGCATCTGTTCCTCGAGAGACTCGCTTTCAACGACGCGAACGTAGTTGCTAGCCTGGCCTTCCGGAAGGATATCAATCAGGCGTCTGGGGAGATTGGTGGAGTAGCCCGATGATAAGTGGTAACAGGCGCCATGGGTGCACAAACAATTGTCCAGCCAGATCTTTGCAATGGGAACGCTGTCAGGACAGCCGTTTGCATCCTTATTATGCAGATGAGAGTGGGCATTGCCATCAATGCGATGGTGTTTTTCAAATCTCTCTACCTCTAGCAGTTCGTCATGTGGGCCAGGAAACGTCATCTTGTCGTTCGGCCAGTTGAGACAGCACGGCGCAGGAGCAAAGATCATTGTGAGCGATGCTGCATCCGGCCGCTCATCGGGCTGGGCACACAGCATAGCCTGGAGCGCGCGTACAAGGAGCAGTTCAGCCGGACCCCTTGCTGAGTCGGAGAACATGGCGAGCTTCTTCTGTACGCCTTGTACGTCTTGCCAGTAATACGTTCCTGTGCGACCGTTGTATTTCTTGCTAAAGGCCGTCCATTCCGGATTATGTTGACTCAATGGAACAGATGCCATCTCTGCAAAGACACATCCCAGACTCCAGATGTCGGCAGCCTGCTCGCGATTGAAGCCTTCAACAACCTCAGGTGCAATGTATTGGCGTGTCCAGGGTCGCGATTGATCGTCGGGTACTTCTTCTGCACAACTGACACCAAAGTCAGAAAGGATTACGTGCGGGAACTCTTGATCGCCATTGACAATGAGGATGTTCTGGGGTTTGATGTCCATGTGCTTAACAACAGGTCGCTGCTCATGGAGGTACCTGACAGAGGAAGAGAGACAACCAAACATCTTCATAACAGTCTCAAATAGATTGGCAGGTCGTTGTAATGCTGACCGGTCAAGCCAGACTGCCAGCGTTGTTTCTGCAACAGGCGAAAGCAGTATCGACATCTTGTCGCCCTTTGAATAGGTTCCAAGGAAGCGAATAATGTGCGGGTGACGTAGCTTTTGTAGGATATTGACTTCTTTCTTGAGTTCCTCAAGCGCCGTCTGGTTGCGATTCTTGAGTGTTTTCCTTCCAACACGCAAGCCCGTTTGTTCGTGCTTCACTTCGTCGACTGTGCTAAAACCTCCAGCGCCTAGGAGCTTGATACTGTGGAAGGCCCGTGAAGACTTGGGCGTCTGTGGCGTAGATTGTCGGCTCGACAGTCGGTCTGTTGTATCGCCGCGTTGAGGGTGTGCTGTTGCTGTTGCGTCTGGCAATGACTCAGAGGATGGAGTCTCCTCGCTCATCGACAACCCCTCCAGTGGTGCTCCTAATTGGCTCCAAGAAGGTGCGAGAGTCGAAATCAGGGTTTCAATCTCGGTACTAGCGGCGGCACTGATTCCAAAAGTATGTTCCAGGCCACGCTTGTCAGTTCGTTCGTCCTGCGACGACCCACCTTCCCTAACTATAGGCTGGGCGAGAGCATCCCCGGTCAGAGCAGCTTCGTAGTCTCCCCTTGTCGATATGTGCCTGTCGAGTGGACGTTGTGACTTGAACGACTCGTCTTGTGGGGCTGTGCCGTCGCGATCAATTGAGATTGATGACGGAGAGATGTTCGGCGAAAGTGTAGTGGGTCTGGTAGGTTTGACCGCACAATACCGCTGGCTCTCACCAAGTTGTGAGAGCTGGAAGTGGAAGAAACCACCCTGAGGTGGTTGCGCTGAAGAGCCGCCACTGCTACCCTGGTCACCGGAAGGGTTGGAGTTGTTGCCATGTGGATGGAAGTGTGGTGGTTGGAAGGAAGGGCTACCATCGAAACTGTCTCCATTTGGTCGGTCGTCGCTGTCATCGTCGGTGGAATCATCGCCACCGTTGTTGTCACCGTCATCGCGCCAGTCGAGCATGCACTTGCCCTGCTTGAAGTGGTCTGCAATATGATCAATTCGCTCCTGTCTCGACGAGAATCGGTGTCGACAGAATCCGCACTTTCGTGGGAACTCTGTCTCCGAGTATACTACGCTTGCCTCTTCGTATTGATCAGGGTCAACGTCGGCGTGGATGTTTCGGAAGTGTTGCACGAAATGGTACTTCCTGTAGCATGGCTTGACGTTCTCCACGCCTTCACTGATGCATAGGCTGCATATCCACGACTTGCACGGGTAGCCCTCCTCCTCCTTTCTCTTCCAGTCGTTCTTTCGGCCATACCGCTTGCCACACTTCCGAGTGCACTGATAGATTTTCCTGGGGTCTCGACTAAGCAGCTCTAGGTCATCGGTAGGGGTGCAGCGCTTCTTGCAGCTTCTGATAGTGGTGACTGGCTGGACAGTAGTTGAGGTGATGTTATCCTGGCTGTATGGAATTTCGGGGGTGGTGGTGCTCTCTAGGAGTAGTGGTTGTGATGGCGAGGCCCGGAGAAGCTCTGTCTGATAAGTGTGATCATCCCAGAACGAGTCGTGGTGCTGGATGTGTGCGGTTTGAGACTTGTAAGCGGAGTCACTTGGGCCTCCCTTGCCCATGCCCTGCTTCAAGAGCTGGCCAAACCAGCTGCGGATTGCATCTGCCGACTCACCAGTGAGTTGGCTTAATGAATCGATGTGCCGGTCGCTCAAGGACTGTTAGCAAATCAAAGTGGGGCGCCTCAGACTTGGGGTGCATACCTAGGGAGCACATTGAACTTGGTAAACCATGTTGCGCAAACATCAGCCGCTTCATCCGACAGACCTTCTACTGTGGTGGTTGAAGGAGTGGCCTCCAGGCCCCAGCTAGAGGTGGTGTTTGTAGCGGGTGGTGTTGGGAATAGAGGAAAGTCATGACTTGCTTGACGCTTGGACTGGGGGAAGTCATCAGCTTCGAGCGGTAGGGGGCGCTTTCCGTAGGTATTGAGCTGTGTGGGTATTGAGCCCATAAAATGGGATGCTGGAGTTTGTGGATAGTAGGTGGCAGCAGATGGGATGTTCATGTCGAAGGGGCCCTGTTGGTGGGTGCCTAGTGTGATGGGATCCATGAAGGACGAGGCAGTGGTGTCGATGCCCTCGTCCGTGAAGAAGAAGCCAGAGGTGTTATCCGCCGGCTTGAACAATGTGTCGGACGCAGCCGTGAAAATGTTGGTGAAATCCATGTTGGAATCAAAGGCGAAGCCTGCGCCCTGGTGATCCATGTCGGTGATGATGCTTCCTAGTTGGTCTGTGTCAAGAGGGCGGCGGCGGTAGAAACAGCGCCTTTGTTGCGTCTTGGACGACGTTTGGTAATTACGGGCTCGCAAGGGTGTGTGAGCAGAAAATGGCGGAAGAAAGGATATTCAGAAGCCTCAGGCGTGGTGTTTGGTATTTCAGATCAAAGGGCGCTGCGCCTACAAACTGATAGCGTTTCGCGTTTAGAGTCATGCATGCAGCCCTTGCCGGCGCTGAAGGGCTGAGTGTTGATCACCGTCCAAGGTTCGGGCCACCGGTGAGAGGAATAGCGCGGAATTGCCGCCAGCCGCTTGTAAATTACGGTTGTGCCAAGAGAGTGGTTCGCGACGCAACGATGGATGCGGAATGTAGCTGTCCAATGACGTACGAGCTAGCTATTCGATATGCATCTCGCGCATCCCGCGCATTCAATCTCATGGCACACTAGTCTGTGGGGAGGGAGGAGAACGGGCATGCACAACCCAATGGCGAATGCAAAGAAAGCCGTACGGCGGCGGGTCGAGCTGAGCGCTAAACCGCTGTATCGCCCTTTGGTCAGCACAAGGGCGCAGTCTGCACAAAAGAGGCTAGCGCGGGCTGTGCCGCCACTGGAGCGTGGGGCTTGTAGCCCTGTGGCTCAGCCGCGCAGCCCCGCCTCGACGAGAGAGATGTAACACTGACTGGCTGCGTATGTTTCGAGTTTCCTTCTACCCCGCAACAAGCTTACTGTATACATGTGCATGTTCAATACTCCCAAACCATGACAGGCCCCTGACACAGTAGTTTGTAACGAGTCGAGTCGGCCCGCTCTGTCCCTATACTAATACTTCGTCATGTGCACCCTACATGCACACAAATGTAGTTTTAACGTCAATAGACAACCACATGGCGTGGCTGACCAGAGTAAGACCCTGAGACCCTGAGACCCTGAGACCCTGAGACGCTGCAGAACAGCAGTACGCATCCCAAATGGTGCCTTCCTTCACCAATGCATACGAGTAACACCAAGAGTAGAGTAGTAACACTTTGCAGAATTGGTATCATTAACATCAATCAACTCAACCATCAGAGCAGCCTGTTCCAAAATCGTATCCTTGCCTTTAGTACGCAACCATGGCGTTCAGACCAGCCGTCTCGCGCTCAAAATTCTTGTGCTGCGAAATCGCATACATGTACGCGCTAGCAAAGTCCTTGGCCTCCTTCACCATGTTAACTGCCTCCTTGAAGCTCTCAGGCTGCACTGCCGCAGCCGTGACGACTCCGTAGCTGTTGACCACATCACCAGAGGCTGAGAATTCCATACCCGGTACATCCACAGCCTGCTTGATGAGGGACACCGCTTCGCCAGTACCGCCAATGGCCTTCAAGTGACCAAATGCCTCGCGCACCCAGTGTACCGCACGTCCATTCTTGCTGAGCGTCTCAATTGACTTGGCGCCACCAGGAACAAACACACTGTCATACATGGTCGAGCGTTGGCCCTCAAGATGGTGATCTGCCACTACACCGGAGCCGCTCTTGTCCTCTCCATCGGCAAAGATCTTGTTCCTCCTTGGCGAAATGGTAAACGGAAGAGCCCCAGCCGCAGTCAGAGCAGCCTTCATACCCGTGTAGGCAGCCTTGTCGTAGCCGTCGGCAATAAGAATCGCCACCATGCGAGTCGCAATGGTAGGCTTCTCGGGTTGAAAGTCCATTTGCGACAGGCCCTTGGCCGTCTTGTTGTGCTTGGGCCGAGTCTGCTTAGTCGGTTGCTCGCCGCCCACCATCTCGGCAACACTCTGAGCGAGCTCAAGATCAATCTCGCACAAACGCTCACAGAGGCGCTCGTACACAACGGCATCGTCGCAGTGGTCAAGCTCAAAGGCAAAAGCAGCCTTCATATGCATCTTCTCATTCTCCGACATGGAGTTGTAGAAGAGCTCGGCCTGGCTCTTGTGCTCCCTGAACTTCTTGCTCTGCATGCGCACCTTGATGCCAGCAGTCTTCTCCGGAAACTCCACGTATGCGCCCTCCTTCTCAGTCGCAGGTGGCACAGTGTGGAAGCGGTTAGGCCAGTAGTTGACCTTGCCCTTTGTAATTGTGTGCCGCATGGCACCATCACGGTTGAAGTTCATGACGGGGCAAACGGGCTTGTTGATCGGTAGCTCTTCCCAGTTGATTCCCAGACGAGAGAGTTGGGTGTCTTGGTAGGAGAAGTTGCGGCCCTGTAGAAGAGGGTCGTTGCTGAAGCCGATGCCGGGGACAATGTGGCTTGTACAAAAGGCGACTTGCTCCGTCTGTGTGAAGAACTCATCAGGGTTCTTGTTGAGCTCAAGCTCGCCAATGTATCGGACGGGCACAAGCTCTTCAGGCCACACTTTGGTAGCATCGAGAATGTCGAATTCAAAGTCGTGCTCCTTTGCCTCGGGAATGACTTGAATGCCAAACTTCCACTTGGGGTACGCACCGCTGTCAATGGCCATCCACAGGTCCTTGCGGTGGAAATCTGGGTCTTGACCAGCAATCTTCAGCGCCTCGTCCCAGACGAAGCTGTGAACGCCAAGTTCGGGTGTGAAGTGGAACTTGACAAAATGCCTCTCGCCCTTGGCATTGATAAGGGTATATGTGTTGACACCGAAACCCTGCATCATTCGGTACGAGCGAGGAATCGTGCGGTCAGACATGGCCCACATGAACATGTGCGTGGCTTCGGGGTGCATGTACTGGAAGTCCCAGAAGTTGTTGTGAGCGGATTGCGCTTGCGGCACCTCGCAGTCCGGCTCCGGCTTGCCAGCGTGGATCACATCGGGAAACTTCATCGAGTCTTGGATGAAAAACACGGGGATGTTGTTACCGACAATATCCCAGTTACCCTCTTCCGTGTAGAATTTGACAGCAAAGCCGCGCACATCGCGGACAGTGTCTGCAGAACCACGGCTACCAAGTACAGTCGAGAATCGTAGGAAGACTGGAGTTTCGCGCGAGGTATCAGTGAGGATTCCAGCCGATGTGACATCCGAGGCCGACTCAAAGAGAGTGAACTTTCCAAAGGCACCCGAGCCACGCGCGTGAACAACACGCTCAGGAATTCTTTCGTGGTCGAAGCGGTGGATCTAATGCCGTTAGCCATGTGGCCAAATACGTCGGCTGGTCGATGGTCCAGCATACCTTCTCACGGGCAAAGTGGTCCTCGAGCAACAGCGGGCCAGTCTGGTCATCCGTGGCAACCCTTAGCCAGTCGTCGGTGTTGTTCTGCTTCACGCCGTAGTCGCTGGTGATTCTCCACGTATCATCATGGACATCCTTGGTGACTTCAGCAAGCTGAGCCATCTTGGTCGACTTGGACCCAGCCAGGTCCTTGGCCTTCTCCGTAACGCTACCTAGTATTTGAGATGCCATGTTTTCGATCTGTCAAAGTCGAGTTGGCTGGCAATGGCTGTTGTCGAGATGACAAGCTTTGAGGCTCGCGGGGAGCGTTCCCTTTGTACTCGTACGAGGGCGTCGCGTCGCGACCACCTGTTTACCTCTTGACGTCATGGCGACGTGAGGCAATGGTCGTCCGGCACTTAGTGGCCTAAACGACTCTGACACGCGCTTCGACAGGTCATTGACTGCACTTTGACGAAGCAGTGGAAAGTGGGTTTGATGTAATAGCCAATGGCAGCAAAGATGATGTTCGATCATCGCGATTTCATCGATTCAATCGACTGCCGAGCGGCGCCGATATACCACGCGAGGCTCAACTTTGCCATGCGCCCCGCGCCCCAGCGCAATCGCAGTCAATTCCAGATTCCCATGATGGGAATTGGGAAATCTCTGACGCCCATCGGGTCTTTGTCCTGTTAGAGCTGTTCCAAAATACGAGGCTTTGCACGGCAAAAAAAAATAATCACATATAGGTGCGTCGATGTTGGTGTACTAGTGACGTCAAATGACGATAGCGAAAAAGAATCCCACATGCGTGCGCCCCGCACCAGACTTGCTGACCATGACAGGCGATAGACGGAGCAGAGAAAAATATGGGGAGGGACTATAGAATTACACAATGTGTACTTGATGCAAGTGTTGTAGTAGGGTAAGTATGATGGAAGAATCCGATAAAAGATGAGTAATGCATGTTGCATGAGTGGCTGCGGCTTGGCCGGGACACGAGCCCTTGCCAACTCGACTGGCATGAGCATGTTGCAGGTTTTGGGTTCCAAGACAGATGGCTGGTACCACGATGGCAGTTTCTTTTGTCGGATGCAAAGTGCAAGCGGTACGCGAACCCATACTCAACACCATACCACGCTGGGACTAAAGCAAGGCGCCACAGCTGTAGCGCGTCATGTCCCGGAGGCCAGCTTGAGATTCCGGATGTGACTCCACACGGTAAAGCTTTGGGAGTGCAAGGACAGCTTTATGCAGGCTGCAAGCTAGTACGCAGACTTGACCTCTCCTGCCGCTGGGCCAAACGGGTTCCGAAGTATTGACGGACCGCCTTACGACAAAAAGCGACTAGGGCACTGCAAAGAGTCGCGAGCGCTTTACGCATACGCAGCAACATGTGCCGATATGCGCATATGGACAATATGGTGATCTGCAACAGGTAGATGGTGTCGACGCACCCTGTGGCAGTTCCAAAGACGGCGGGTGTACGGCTAATCTGCGACCAATGACGGCGGCGCTGTAGATGCTACCTATGCCGTATATTCGCATCAGCACCCAATCATGCAGCGATTCATCTACTGGCGCGGTACGTGGACTTTTGTACCTTGCATTTCGCTCCCAAATCTCCGCACGCTCGGCAAGAAGCTGCTGTCAAGAGCATGTCTCTGTCAAACCATGGCAGGAGAGCACCATGCCAGCAAAGGATTTTGGCGTAGCTGTTTTCAGGTCGCCATGGATTGTTCCTATTGCTGTGTGGGTCAGGTGGAATCAGGATTTGATGCAAAGCAGGCCGCGCAGAGTTGATTGATATATGTTGAGACATGATGGGCGTCGGGATTGGTCGGCTGGTGATGGCGTGGATATGGAAATGCTTGGCTCCGAGTTTGGACATGCACAGCTCTCATGGCCTGCTATTGCGAGTTGAGACGCAGAATCATGTTTGGTTTCTGACCGATACATGCGCAGAATATTTACACCATACGGACGAGTGAGGGACGGGTTGCGTCCGGCAAGTACCGTCGTGGCACCCTGTGGAGTAGGTATGAAAGCTAGTCGCACTCGTCAATGGACTGCACTCAGGCCATGCTTGTCCAGGTGTCAACGTACTATGTAGAGGCGCATGGCCCGGTTAGCACCGCGCATCTCGGACGCAGATCCTCTTGCAGGAAATGGGCTAGAAGCCACTCCCAACAACATGCACGGTAAATGGGCCATGGTTGACAAGATATTGGGCGCATGCCTTCCACGGAGGGGTTTGTAGCTGGCGCGAGACGTACTGTGAAGAGAATTTGATAGTGCGAGGAGGAGGGGGGGGAGGGGGGGGGGAAACAGCGCTCTGGTAGGCGG
>JALPSE010000120.1:56062-66139 GCA_030558545.1 Bipolaris gigantea | reverse complement strand
AAAAAAAAACAGAGTCTGGCCATGCTAGACCCATGCTGCCCCTTCATCCTACCAAGAGTAGGCGTTTCCTTACCATGGCGGTCTGGCCTTGGCATCGACGCCCACTTCCCAGCACCCGTGAGCTGACATGTGACGTATACCTAGCTTCTACCACTCACGCACTCCCCTCATCACGAGAGCATCGTAGCAACGTGCATATCCGCACTTGACTCGTATTCACAGACGTACTCTATCTCTGCATCTCTTCATTCATCATGACTGCAGCACGGAGCACCTTGGTTCCTTGAAACCAGTCTTCCAACCTGCGTTTGAGCAGTGTCTGCCTTGCACGGCTCTCAACGAGTAACCCTAGTAAAGAAAAAACGCCGTCCAATCCCTTGTGCCAATAATGCTGGGGAAAACGCCAGGACTAGACCCAGGGCCCAGGAAACACAGGTGCATGGGGGAGGGGGCCGTAACCAAACGCCAACAAGCAATACCAAGATCAAAATGGCAAACGTGCAAACCGTTTCATCTAATGTCCAACTGGAACGGCTTAAACTTGGCTCCCATGGTGCTGCACCGTGGGCACGTCGGAGCGCGGCCGCGATTATGTTCGCTGACCAAAACGTCTACGCACTCCTGGCACAGGCCGCAGATGCACTCGGAGCATGCATAGCTGTCGCGCAAGATGGACAGTTTCCGACAGGCAGCGCAGTAGATTTGCACAGGAAACAGCGAGTTGGGAGACGAGTCAGAAAGGCCCTGCGAGGGCAAGTGGAAATGGTGGCCAGACATTGCCGATTCAATCGACGACTCGACAGAGGGGAACGGCTGCAGATCCGACATGTCTGGCGGTGGAGGCGTCAAGGCATTGTTCAAGGGGGATGCCGTGTACGACTGGAGTTGGGAAGCAAAGTTGAAGGGTGGCATAGATGTCCGGCTGTTCAGCATGTGGGGTGAGGGATGGGGCGATTGCGGCAACTGTCCACGTCAGCGTTGATCCTCAGCAAGACGGCGAGACCTACAGGGGTCAAGTCACGGCTATCCTCTTCCGTTGCCGAAGCAGCAGCGTCAATGAGGTCTTCCCACCGTTTGCCCATAATGGCCGCTGCGGTTGCGGGCTCGGCGGAAAACGCTTTTCGGTCGTAGCTCATTCTCCGACTGTGCTCTTTGGACTTTTGGCGCTCATGCTTCCCTCGACGAGCATTCTGCCCTATCGACGGCTTGCGAGGCCGGCTCGGCTTGAGCGAGTGGGCTCCCGGAGGCAGAGTCGAAGAGCGAGCGGGAGGTGAGCGCGCGAGGGAACACGGCAAAAACTCTTGCTGGATGGAGCCAGAGGTATAGTATGGTTCTTCGGCATTGCTCCGTGGGCCTGCGGGGGTTGGGGCAAAGCGCGCGCAGGGTCGGAACTTGTTCGAGTCTGGGTCGGATGCTGCGTCCTGTTCACGGCATGTGTTAGCCCATGCTATGCAGGCAAGGCTGCAGTGCGGCTCCTTACCGGATCCGAATCCCAGTCATACTCTGCACGGTGATTGTGTAACGAGGCCAGGGCAGCCGCAGCAGTCGCGGTAGGCAGGAGCGATGGCCGACGCGTTTCGCCACTCCCTCGAAGAGAAGTGGCGCCGAATTCGGACTCGAAGAAGGAATTGTCTTCGTTGTTGCTGTAGTCATACGTCTGTAGCGCTGCCACTGCCGACGTCGTTGTTGCCGTCGTCGTTGTTGCCGTCGTCGTTGTCGTTGTCGTCGTCGTCGTCAGAGGAGGAGGAGGAGCTCGTTCTTGCGGTGGTGTATTGACCATTAACAGAAAGCTTTCCTATCGGCGAGCAGATGATATCAGCATGTCATGTGGCTACATGGTTGGTCTTCTGGGAGCGCGTACCTCGGTTGCGGGAAGCTTGGAGATGTAGTGTTCGGGGTGAGCACGTCGAATGTGCTCTTGCATGGAGCGAAAGCGCTTCTCCTACACATGGTGGATTAGTCGGCGGCTGGGACAAGGGAGCTTCGAGGCGTGGGATGACGTGGGGTAGCTAGCTCTCGTGGAGACGTACTCCTGTGCAGCGCTTTCGGCAGGCTGAGCCATCATGGTTGCGCAGCGGGCAGACGACGACGTTGTTCTCGTCGGTGACGGAGAAGGAGCTCGTAAGCGGTGCTGCGCGCGAAGGAGGCATGGCTGCAAGCATCAACGGCAGAAGCTTCTCGGCGAAGCAAAAATTGCGCCCGAGGCTCGAGGGCGGGTGGGAGAAGCTGTATGCCGAGGGCGCGCAGCTTCCAGCGGGTCGCGGCGACTACGGGCAGGGAATGTCGAGGGGCTCTCTGGCTCACACTCAGCGGAGGGAGCTCTGGGCTGAAGTTGCTGCCACTGCAGATACGGGGGCAAGTGGATGCGGGGCAGCTACCCAAGGCCGCGGGGCTGGGGGGGGGGAGGCCAAGTGAAAGCTTTATTCGAGGATGACGATGGAGCCACACGCAGCGGGCGCGGAGGAGGCGTCAATGGGCATGCGCGGCTGCAGCTGGCGTGGCTGCTGCTGTGGCTGCTGTGGCTGCTGTGGCTGCTGTGGCTGCTGGTGCTGCTCGTGCTGCTGCAAAGGGCAGAGCTGTGTCGCCACGGCAAGCGTCCAGCAGTGAGCAGTGAGCAGTGAGCAGTGAGCAGTGAGCAGTGAGCAACGAGCACTCCGACTACAGCCCGGGAAAAGAGCCGGGCAGGCTGTAGAGGGAGAGGGAGTTTGGTGCTGCCCAATGACCTGCCGTTCCCACGCACTGTTGTGCGCCCCAATCAGACGGCGTCGAGCTGGAGAGCGACTCATCATGGGCACGAGGCTTTGCAGAAGCTCGAGTCCCGTGCGCTGCCATAGCTTCCATCCGTGAATGCCACTGGACCCAACCCGCGCCCGGCGCCTGGTCGCCTGCACTACACGACCGGCTACGGCGCAACAGACGTGAAGAGATTTTGCTCCCACTGCTGCCGCCCCGAGCTAGCTGCACTCTCCGCCGGGGCCGTCACGTGTGCACATGGCCGCATCTCCCAGCGCCAAATCCCCTGCCCTGCGCCTGGCTCGCCCGCCGGGAGGAACGAGAGAAAAACAAAAAAGGAAGACGGGCGACCAAGAACGAAACAAGCACCATCCTGCCAGCCTGCCAGCCTGCCAGCCTGCCGCTGCTGACAGAGCCAGGCGAGACGCCCGTGTTCTCTGCGACCATGTGCCTCTGTACGTCGTCTCGTCGTGCGTGCTAGAGTAGGCAGTAGCCATGTGTGTGCTTTGGTTCCACGCGTGCTTACACATGCCCTCGTGTGCACTTGCTTCTTCCTGCCAGGGCGCTCGTCTACGACTGCCCTTTCCGCGTCCACCTTCCAAGCCCAACCTCGCTCCCACGACAGCTTGACGCAGTATTGCCGTGCGCTGCCCTCTGCGGCCGCTCCCTCCATGTCTCCCACCGTACCGCAGCTGCTTCGTGCCGTGCTTTGCCTGGGCTGCCGCTTCTGCCAGCCATGTCGCTTTCAGTGCAGTCCTTGAATGGAGACACTGCCTTCCTTCTTACATTCGACCCACCCGCAGCCCCACCGTCGTCGCCGGGCTTGTTTCCCGGTTCTTTTACGATTCTAGTTGACCGTAAGTTGGTCCAAGGTTTAGGCGGTGCGGGTCGCCCACACTGCTTCCTCATGCCATGTGACAGCCCGAGATGCATGCCCGCCAGCTGCTAACCCTTTGCCTCGTGCGTAGCCTGGCTGACTGGGCCGTCCATCATCCTCAACTCTGTCTTCTCACACTCGGAGCAGAGGGCAAAGCCGTCCATCTCGAGTCTCCGCGACCTGGATCGCGAGCCCGACCTCGTGCTGATATCCCAGGACAAGCCCGACCATTGCCATGAGGCGACACTGCGTCAACTGCCGCCACACGGCGAGTCGACCATTCTAGCCATTCCCTCGGCAGCCAAGAAGATTCGATCGTGGAAGCACTTTCGTCCCGACGCCGTACATGCTCTTCCACGATTTGCGCAGCGAGACGACGCATCCATTCATCGCATCGTGCTGCCGCCACCCTCGGCTCGAGGAGCGTGTGGTGAAGTCACAGTGACCTGGATACCTGCGAAACGCGACATCTCCAAGGTCCACCATGCCATTGCCCTCACGTACCGGCCTCCATGCACGGTCCTCTCTTCCCTCAGCCCAATGCACTACATTGACCTGCCCATGAGCCCGCCTGCGTCGCCAGGATCCCCAATGACGATTGCCTCGTCGCCTCGCACCATTGTGCCCTCGCCGTACAACAATCGGGAAAAGACGCTGTCGGTCATCTACTCGCCCCATGGAGTTTCATACGACATGATACGGCCATATGCCAGCTCGTATCTGGTTTCTGAAGCAGCCCTGCCTCTAACCGCGCTTCTTCATTCTTTTGACTGCGTCCAAAACCCATGGTGGCTTGGCGGCAACATATCCACCGGCTCTCCGGGCGGGACTGAGATCGCCAAAAGCTTGTACGCAAGAGCCTGGATCTCGGCCCACGATGCAGACAAGGACAATCGTGGCTGGGCAGTCAAACTGACGCAGATTGCACAGCATGCCGCTGGAGAAGTGAGGAAGATGCTGGACGAGGGGGCTGGGAGAAAAAAGGTGCCAGCTACACAAGTCATCACATTGCGCTCTGGCGAATGCCATCGGATTACTGCAGGCTGAGGCGCTGCATGTCGCAGGATGCCGATGTTGTGGTAGTAGCATCTGGGCTCGCCAGGATGTGGGTGGCCAGACGGAGAATGGCTCATGAGCCACGTTGACGCAGAGCGTGGTGTAGAGAGGCCGAGACGGGGCAGGAGCGCTGCATGGCCTTGGCTGCCATGGAGATGAGGTGGCCATGTTTGAGTCTGGCGTAGTGAGAGTCGGTGGGCAGAGTTGGTGGTAGGAGCCTAGAGCATGGCTTGAAACGGCTCGCACCTTGTCCAACTCTGTGCTGGTTTCTTGTGGCTAGCTACATCTATTTTGGGCAACCTGTCAAAGGCGGCGGTAGCGGGAGGAGGACGGCAAGTGGCTGGAGATGGCGAGGATGCGGCTGTAGTTGCAGTAGGCAAGGCTGACGCAGGCCCTTGAAGACGTCGAGAATGGACCCTTGGTACATGAAATGGCAGTGGGGTGCTGTCGTTTCATGTGCGCGTGCACGTGATGTTGCGTGCGCCCACCTGCGCCCACCTGCGCCCACCTGCGGCGCCCCTTTCTCCTACACCGCTCGCCTACCCAGGGCTGCTTGGTAGCATCACGCTTTTCGCAACGGCAACAGCAGCGAGGGGCGGCGGCAAGGGCAAAAGCGCAGTGTTTCGGAACAAAACACGCGCATGGCAGACGTAATAGCAGCACGCACTGCACAAAGCAACGTTACCCTGGAGATTCGGGCGTAGGGCGAGCGGCGGACCTGGAGCTAATCGTTGCTGGCCAAACGCCAGAAGTGCGGCGCAGGCAGACAGGCAGGGCAAGGCCCGGCTCGCAGGCTGCTTGGCGCCACAGCAATGTCGGAACAGACGGATGCGGATGGACGGGCACAGCATAGACAGCCGACACGCTCAAACAAACAAAAAAACGCCTCTCGCCCTGTGTCGCCTGGCTACAGTACGTGTGCATGTGGAGAGGCCCTTTGCAGAGCGGGCGTGCAGCGAGTGCGAGTGCCACAGCATGACGCCGCACCCGGGCTGCCGGGACTATTGCTGTGGCTGAGGGACGCCGGCTGTTCTTAATCCAGACGCGCAATCTCCCCGTACGACGGCACGGCGGTGCAGAGGTGCAGAGGCGCACAGCGTTTGCGCTGACATGGCCAGGGAAAAAAGGCGACAGCTCCAATGGACAGCGAGCGACACATCCGCCGCACCAGCGCAGCCATCCGCGGGGTCGAGGTGCGCGCACACGCTCCTCGTCGTCGGCCGGCATATGAATGGAATGGCTGTGCATGTGCATGTGCATGTGGATGCAGATGCAATCACAATCAGGCACTGTCCAAGCGCCAAGCCTAGCGCAAGACGGAAGTCGGGTCATGGCGAGCGAGGGCTGACGGGCGCAGAGCTGCCAACTGTTCGAGCCTCACACCCGCCGCCTTCTGCTACTCCTCGACTACACTCCACACACTCACACACACACATACACGCCCATTCTTGCCGACCCTCCCCCACCCCGTTGCTTCTGCTCTCGACATCCACCCGCCCGCGCACAGAGCTACAGCGAGTGAGCGAGACAGAGACATAGTCGTCCCCCTCCCCTCCCCCCTTTGGACCGTTGTGCTCCGGTACGGTGCTGCTCCTCGCATCGTCTGCACCACCCGACCCACTCTCCCATCTACCTCCCACACCGCACACACTGGCTTCCCACGCTTCGTCCATCCCGACGACGCAGCGCTCGGCGAAGGCTGCCTCTTTGATGAGCGTCACCATCCATGAGTCGCAGATGATGCCCGTCTATGCCACCGACTCAAACGGTCGCTCTTCCCTTGCACATGGACACACCACCGCCTCGACGACACCGCCACCCAGAGACTCCTTCACCAATCCCAACTCGCAGCACATGAACGCGAAGCTCTCCAATGGCATCAACACGACGCACGCACATCCCCACGCACGTTCAACCAGGCCCGAGAGCATCGATAAGCGCTTGTCGCAGGAAGAAAGCCGCTCCAGCTGGCACCGAGGCGACTCACACGACGCCGATACCATGCTCAAGTCGTCCGACACGCAGCGCTGGTCGACGGAGCGACCGGCCAGAGACGATGGCTACTTCGCGTCGGTGCATAGCACAAAGACCAAGGACCGACTGTGCGGTAGCACAACCCATGTCGAAATGGGCCAAATAGACATAGGCGATGCCACAAGGGAAGCGAGCAAAGACTTTTACGTTCCCCACGCGGGTTCACTCCCTAACGCTCCCACATCGTCATCACCCCAGTCTCAGGCCGAAGCTGGCACGCCCAGTCTGAAGGTCCCAACCAACCAAGCTCAGCGTGCCTCCTCCCCACCCACCTTCAACAATATCAGCAGCAACAACATCAACAACAACAACAACCCCGGGCCATCACAACATCCCTACCGTCTGCAACAACGTCACACGCTCGAGGTGCCCAAGGTGCAGTCCTCGCGTGCTCGCGAAACGCAGAACAATACCGACGACGTCATCAGCGCAAGCGGTAGGTTCTCGCCCAACCACCCCCACAAGCGCAGAGGGTCCATGTCGCTTGTGCGCAGAAACACGCGATCCATCAACTCTGATATGCCTCCCGAGGAGGTGCCGCAGGATGATGAAGCTGCACGCTGGGCTGAGCACATCCGTCAGAAGCGGGCCAGCAAGAGGAAGCGCAAAGAAGACGAGGATGAAGATCGTGTCGTGGTAGGAACAAAGGTGGATCAAAATCACGTCAATTGGGTCACGGCCTACAACATGTTGACCGGTATCCGCTTCACCGTCTCGAGAACAAACGCCAAGATGGACCGAGAGCTTACCGACGCCGACTTTGATGCGAAGCACAAGTTCTCGTTTGATATGTACGTGCCGATTGGCTTTCCTGCCGAGACGAAGCTGTTGCTCGAGTTCGGTTTCATTTCGTCTGCAAGGCCTGCTCTCGGTGACCCCTGACACGATGCTAACCATCCCGCAGAACCGGCAACGAACTCACGCCTTCCGCAAAGTACGACTTCAAATTCAAGGACTATGCGCCATGGGTGTTCCGCCACCTGCGCACCATCTTCAAGCTCGACCCTGCCGACTACCTCGTATCGCTAACTAGCAAGTACATTCTTTCCGAGCTCGGCTCGCCCGGAAAGAGCGGCAGCTTCTTTTATTTCTCCAGAGACTACAAGTACATCATCAAGACGATTCACCACGCTGAACACAAGTTCCTTCGTAAGATACTCAAGGACTACTATAACCACGTACAAGAAAACCCTAATACCCTCCTTTCCCAATTTTACGGCCTGCACCGCGTTAAGATACCCTACGGACGCAAGATCCATTTTGTCGTCATGAACAACCTGTTTCCCCCGCATAGAGATATTCACCGCACATTTGATTTGAAAGGTTCAACCATTGGACGAGATTTCAAGGAAGAAAACTTGGCCGCCAACCCTCGGGCCACACTCAAGGACCTGAACTGGCTACGCAGAGATCAGCACCTCGAGCTGGGGCCGATGAAGAAGAAGATGTTCGTTGAGCAGATGCAAAAGGACGTAAAGCTCTTGCAGCGTCTGCACATTATGGACTACTCACTTTTGATTGGTATCCATGATCTCGAGAAGGGCAACGAAGAAAACTTGCGGGACAAGACCCTCAAGGTCTTTTCGCCCGGCGGCGAGGAGTCACCGGATCAACCACCCAACCAGCTCATGCGTACACCATCCAAGCTGGAGAACGCGCGCAAAGCACGAGAACTAAGGCAGATGGTCAAGACACAAAAGCCCGTACCCATGGACCAAACATCAAGTAAGATGCCAGATGAGCTGGATGATCCTAACCGTGACTTTTACTTTTACTCGGACGACGGTGGCTTCCGGGCTACTCACGAGGACAATGCGCCTGGAGAGGAGATTTATTACCTTGGCATCATCGACTGCCTGACCCATGTAAGTTTGCTAGCATCCTATGGAGTGAGTGTTTGGGTGGCTAATACGTCGTCTAGTACTCGTTCATCAAGCGCATGGAGCATTTTTTCAAGGGAATTGCAAATACCGAGTCTCAAATATCGGCTATTCCTCCAGAACGCTACGGAGATCGCTTCATCAAATTCATCAGCACCGTTACCAAGACCAAGGAGGCAGCCGAGCGTGAGAAGCAAGAACAGGTGACGAACGAGCTCAACGATCTCTCGCTTGATGGCGTTAGTGCGACTCCCAACCAGCGGTTGTCAACTGAGCGTGTCATTGAGAAGGCTGAGCATCAAGCCGATCGTTCACGAAGACACGGTCAGAATGAGGAGGATGTACCCAGTTTTCACATGCGGACAGTACGCAGCCCGTCGGCAGAGAGAGGCGAGATGGGCACCACGCTTCCCGTAGTTGAGGAGGTTGGAGAATCATCTAGCGTCGGTGGACACAGCAGCCGCAGCGCAACAGACAACGCAGCCGGTGCGAGTGAGCACAAGGAGCAAATGTCGGCATTGCCATCGCAGCCTGCAGGCACACCCTACCTCGGCCCACCACAACTCGAGACAAGAGCCAGGTCACAATCAAGAGAGATGGGCCAGTCGCTTGGGAGGGCGCCACCCACACCACCAAAAGACACTGGACGTCCTCCTACGCCCCCAAAGGACAATTACATGGCTAACAGGCACTCTGGCCCCCCGACACCTCCAAAGGAAGACAAGAGCAGCAGAGGCATCCCCCGCTCCTCAATAGACAAGGACCTCCCGCGAACCCCTCTTGAAACCACGATCCGTGTCAACTAAACAAGAAAACACGCTTCAAGGCATCGAAGCAGGGAAAAGATGCGTCTTTTTTATTCAATGTAAACATGTCTCTTTTCTTTTTCCTTTTTTTCCCCATGTGTGTCTGTCCATTCTACTCCTGTTAATTCTACCCACCAATCATCCATTCGAATCGATATCAAAAACTTGTTATTCCCCCCCTTTTTTTTTCCCTAATCTCTGTATGTCTTGGGTTTTTCTTGCATAACACTCTACCCAACCTCTGTCTCTGTATTGTGGTCTCTTACCTGGAAAGCACTGGAGTTGTCCGCCTCTTCTTTGCTTTGTCTCATCTCCTATGCTCTGTTTTTCTTTTCTTTTCTTTTGCGCAAACCAACATTCTTACCCAACATTTTGTTGTTGTTTTTTCGGTGCGTTCGCGAATGCATGATACCATGAGTTTGCTCAACCCCTCCCATTGACACCCCGTCATGATTGTTAGATCAGACTGGGGACAGTGGCCCCATGGGATATCGGATCTGCTCATCTTGCTTGTCCTCTTTTTTTTTCTCTCTTTCTTTCCTTTGTTTGTTTTGTATGCTGCTGCTGCTGCTGCTGCTGCTGTTTTTTTTTACAAGGAGGTTGAATCGGTTTGTATAGCGTTGATATGCTATGCATGGGTAGTGATGGATACAAGCGAGAAACGGAGAAGTGGTCTTGTTTTTTTCCTTTT
>JALPSE010000120.1:23762-45526 GCA_030558545.1 Bipolaris gigantea | reverse complement strand
TTTCCCCCCTCCCCCCCCCCCTTCCCAAACAAAACCCACTCACCCCGCCATGTCTGCTGCCCCTCAATTCCCTTCTGCCCCTCTGATAGTGCTGCAATCCACAGCCCCAGTGCAAAGTTTCCCCTTTGAGTAGTTCGACGTCTGCGGGGTTCCCCAAAATGACAAACATGGTCCATGTTGCACCACCGAGAAGATACATTTCTAGGAGAAAATAGCGACTTGGTGAAATTGGTCGTTACAACCACCCAAAAAAAAAGATGCGTTGGAAATTGCAAGTAAAATACTTGCACCGCACCAACGCATGTTCTTCCATACATGCAAAAAAGTACACTCATGTCACCATGTTGTATGCCTCGCTGCTGCATGGCAAGGCCGACGGTAGCAAGAGGTGTACACAACCTAGCAACCAAAAAAAACAATCACTGTTGTCCCGTGCCAGACTCGAACTGGCGGCCTTGGGATGTCTACTAGAGACTAGTAGTCATATTGTGAAGGATATGAGACCCACGTGATAACCAACTACACCAACGAGACGATTCAAGCTATGCTTGAGTTGGGGAGGATTGATGAACACAATTCCAAAACGAGAATTCATATTCAGAGCATAATCGATAAAATACGACGAATCAGCTTGAGAGCTGTACGGCGGTTGCGGAGGTGGGGCAAAAAGAACTTGCAAGAAGAGGGGTTGATTAGAGCTAGTATCATGATCGGTAGCTTCAAATCGAGAAGGCCAGGATTTGGGGAAACAATAAAACCAAAGTTACTTTTAGAGGTATTACAAATTATATCATAGCATATCGACTATATAACTGTATGCAAAATGAAAAGCTGGATCGCACGCAGTTAACAAGCTGTATTTGCAAGAAACGACCTTTTTTTGCCCCACTCTGCGATGTTTGAAAAACTCCATGCTTGATGCAACAAAGAAAGGTGAAAGAATACCAACGAGCTGGTCTAGTTCCAGGTCTAGGCTGAAGAATGTATACTCTGGACCCGTAGTAAAACTATGGACCGAGACGTTGTCCAACGTCTGGGCTTCTGGGACCCAAGGGGATGCCTGTTGTAGGGAGGACACCATAGCGACCATATGTCTTTTGGTCTACACTGACATAATGCGGGAGTCGGCCTAATAAGTTGAGTTTTGTTTCGATCCACCGGAGGATCTTCTCGTGCGGGACGAGGAACTTGATGTAGCCGGTTGCCCAGAGGTAGCCGAGGCCTGCACCACAGAGATGGCCGACTAGGCTGACGTAGGGGACGAGGATGCTGGTTATGACAATCAGGATGAGGGGGGTTGTCCAGGTGGGTATCTTGTAAGGTCCGACGCTACGAAAAGTTAATAGGTGGGAGGTGGGAGATTGTAGGGGAAGGTACCTGAAGTAGGGATTTGTCTTTTGTGTCTTCATTACTTCGGCCGAGAGGAGGAGGAATACCCATACACTGTGTTGTGTTAGTGATGTGCTCTAGTCTGGTATAATTTGATTCACATACCTCGCACCCATGACGGCGGTGTTGCTCCTCAGAACGAACTTCTCTAACAGTGTGTATACGCCTCCGGGTATGGTTCCAAAAGCTGCCATATGGTCAGCATCAACGCCCGATTATACCATGACTAGTCTTCTTACGCCCGGTGAATAGTGCCAATGTAACAAGTGTTCCGTATTCTGACTCGAAGCGCTCAATTAGTGGCGTGACTGCGAAGAGGTTGAAGATCATATGGATGAAGTTCCAGTGTAAGACGGGAAACAGGTTAAGCCGGTGCACTATACACATATTCTATTAGCATTGCATCCAGACAAATCTTCAGACAGGTCGCGCCGTATTTCAACTCTTGTATCTTCGGATGAATAGCCGTATATCGACCCTACGAGTTCCTAGTTCTCTATCGCAACCGACGGGTTTCCGGAAGCGCCGCAATCTGCCACCAAAGTGCAAGCGACCAAGCCCTACATATCCTCTGCCCGGGAATCGAGAAAAGCACATACTCTGCGTAAAGTCCATCTTGGCAGGTTCCAAGCGCCCAACGTCCCGAATCCAGGGAAATGGAATAGTAGCGATCCATAATCCGACAATGGCAGCGACGACAACCTTTGTGCAAAAGGGCAGGCGCAGGATATATGAGCGTATGCGCGCGGGATTGAACTGGGGCAGCGAAGGCGCAGGCATGATCGGGGCGCGTTGTTGCTGCTAATGCTACTGCGCGGGAAGACGAGCGGACAAAAGATAAGTACGAGACTACAGTAAGTACGTAGGGTCCAGGCCCGCGTTGCACTAGTGTGATCCTCCCGCCGCGCTCGACTCGTCCACCTTCCCAGACAGATTGCCTTGGAATGCTGGGCCGACAGGAGGACACGACTCCTATTCTTTCTCCTGCTTTCTCACACGAGGTGTGGACCAAGGCGCCATCATGGCATTGCTCTGTAAGCGCGGCGATTCGTATCAAATAAGAGGAGGGGTCATTGCTAACAAGTCCAGCATCGTTACTGGCGCTCCGGCAAGACAAACGCCTGCTAAAGATACCGCCCTATCTTTCTGCTCTCCTCGTTATTGTCGGCATAGGATGGCTGCTGGTACTTCCACTCAACGAGTACTCGCGGAGGACGTATATATCGGAAAATGCGCTGCTTCCGGGACAGGTACATACGTACTTTACTGGCAGTGAGCACAACGTCTTCCGCGCCTATCGCCATGAGGTGCACGCCTTGAAAGAAAGACCAGCGGCAGAGTAGGCCAATTCGCCCCAACATGCAGACCAAGGGAGCTGACTGTACCATAGGCGATCCCAGAAGCTCGAAGCCATCTTCCGCGAACAAAACCTCAAGGTTGCGACCCAGCACTACAACTATACTGTCTCGAACCGCACTATCGCAAACGAAAATGTCTATGCCATACTCCAAGGCCCCCGCGCTGACGCTACCGAAGCCATTGTGCTGATCGGAGCCTGGACAAACATGGAAGGTGAGATGAACAACTCCGGTGTCGCATTGGTTCTTACACTGGCACGCTACTTCAAGCGCTGGAGCCTATGGAGCAAGGACATCATTTTCCTTGTTACGGGAGACAGCACGATTGGATCTCAGGCATGGGTCGATGCGTATCATGAAGGACATGACAAGCGATATGTAGAGAGTCTGAAGATCAAGAGCGGGGCATTGCAGGGTGCTGTTGCGGTTGACTATCCCGCCGGACCATGGGGTCACCGCTACGATAAGCTACATGTTGTGTACGATGGCATCAACGGTCAGCTTCCGAATCTCGATTTGATCAATACCGCAGTCCAGATTGCGTCTGGTCAACTAGGCATTGGCTGTGTTATTCAACGCATGTGGAACCACGGCGATTCCTACAAGGAGCGTCTGCAAACTATGCTTCGAGGCATGCTTTCACAGGGTCTGGGCCACGCAACAGGACCTCACTCCTCATTCATTCCGTACCACGTCGACGCTATTACACTGGTGACAGTCGGAAACGGCTGGCATGACGAGATGTCGCTTGGAAAGACGGTTGAATCGCTGTTCCGAAGCTTGAACAACCTTCTTGAGCATTTCCACCAGAGTTTCTTCTTCTATCTCTTATTGCAGGACAAGCGGTTCGTTAGTATCGGCACATACCTGCCATCTGCCATGATGATTGCTATCAACTTTAGCATTGCCGCAATGGCACTCTGGGTCAAGAGCGGACGGGTTTCAGAGTCCCTTGAAAACCCCGCAGCTACAAAGCCTAAGGCTATGAAGCCTAAACCAGCTGGTTCCAAGCCGGGCTCGGCTGAAAAGGACGCCTCTGGAACGGACAAACCAGATAGGGAAGATGTTAAGAGAGAAGAAAAGAAAGAAGCCAAAGAAGAAGATTTCAAGAAAGAAAAACCCGCTATAAATCTCATCAAAAAAGACGACTCCATCGCCGTCGTCCCCACCGCCGCAACAGAAGTAACAGAACGCCACCTCCTCCTCCCCCTTGTTCTCGTCCTCATCGCCCACGCAGTCGGCCTCGTCCCCCTCTACCTCTTCAGCAACTGGGACACAGACCACCTCCCCGGCCTCTTCATCACAGCCTGTAACATGACCACCCTCCTCCCCATAGCCGCCACTTTCCTTTTCTCCTGGTCCGCTCCCGACATTCTCAACCCCCAGGCTCTGTGTCTCTTGCAATGCTTTTCTTTGCTATTGCTAGGCATGTTCCTTGCTGCGCTAGCCACGCTGAATTTCTCGCTCAGCGTCATTGTGGGCGTTGCGTGTGTGCCGCTTAGTTTTGCGCGGAAGAGTGCGCATAATGGGGCTACGGGTGCGCAGTTGCTGCTCCTTGCGCTGTTGAATCCTTGTTTGATTGTGCAGACGGGGACAAGGCTCCTTGGCGCGGATTTGATGGAGGTCCTGGTGCAGAGTGCGATTGGATGGCATGTTTGGGGTATGTGGACTCAGGTCGTTTTTTGGCTGGTTTGGTTCCCCGCGTGGTTGGTGGGTGCGGTTGTTGTTGCGACGGGTATGTGGGATTATTAGAACTGCGTACGTCCTTTGGGGGATTCAAAAGGTAGAAGTGGTATTTGTATAGTACGCCATGACCGAGAAGGCCTAGGCAAATCACCATAAAGATAGTGGAGTCAACAAAAGATACAATATTCGTGTCATGATGAATCCTTTCATTCGTCAATCGCGTCAGACTATGACGCCGATTATCTATGATTACACAGTAAGTCTCGTTTGCAGCGATGAGGTGTTATACCTCAGCGGACCAGAGACTGCCCTCTTGTTTTCCAATAAGGTTCTGGATGTGACAGGCCAGGGTCATACCCCCGCTCAAGCAGCCCATACGTCTTTGCCTACACCCTCAATCCAGTTGCCTAGCTGGTTGACGCTGGCATCCCACTCCTTGAGCCGTGTCCTCATACCCTCAATCTGCTTCATGTCCAGCACCTTTGGTTGTACCCAGTTAATACGCGCAATCTCAGCCACCTGGTCAATCTGACCCTTCAACAAGCCCAAGCTCAGCGCCTTCATGATCAAATGCTCAATCTCGTTGGGCTGTACCTTGGTCTCTTGAGAGATCTCGGAGAAGGTCATGGCACGGTCATGTGGTGGGCGGCGGAAGACAGTCTCTGTAAGGGCGGAGAGAGAGATCTTCTGGTAGAGGAAGGTCTGGTGCTCCTTGAGAAGCGGGACCTTTGTAATGTTGTTCGAGAGGACATCATAGGCCATTAGGTCGCCTCGGTTGAAGGCAAACAAAAGATCGCGCAGCCATGCGTGTGGGGTGTTGACCAGTGAGTCGAGTATGGGATGTAGTAGCAACTCTCCGAAGTTGTAGATGGAGTCGGAGACAAGTGCGGCAATGCTGAGATCATAGGCGCGGGACTGGCGCTCGTGGAGTTCGAGATCGTTGAGATCAACACAGGCAAGGAAAAGCAATGCGTTCTTGTAGTATGCGGCGAACTCATGCTTCGACTTGTAGTACTCGGCGCTTGCACGGTAGAACGAGGCATGGACAACAGTCTCCACTGAGTCGAACTGGTCGATTATCTGCTCACACTCATCGAGCTTCTTCTTCGCACCCTCCTCGTCCCGTAACCGCAGCTGTATGCTGGCAGCAGCGACTGTGGCATATACGTAGGCGTCTTGTGAGGCTGGCTTATTGACGCTCTTTGCGAGTTCGTTGACAAATGCAAGGCGCTCCTTGTCATCTGCTCATGTCAGCACTGGCAATTCATTGGTCCCAGACTATTTCTACCTACCCTGGTACTGTGATGCTGCGTTCAGGCCCAAGGTGACGAGCTTGAGCTGGTTGATCTTGTTGGCGAATGTCTTGATGAAGTTCTCAAAGAAAGGTATCCGCTGTTTTGCGCTCCCGGGATGATCGAAGAACTCGATGAGCTTATCTGTCAGTTCGTGCCATAGCTTCCGCTCCCAAAAGTCCTCAAAAGCGATGAAGTACTCCTGTAGCTCCTCTGGTGCCTCGTCCCGCGCGTCGCCCAAAAGATTCGGGATGGCATCTGTATCCATGGCCATGATTGTGAACAGTATACAATTATGTGATCGGGAGAGGCTGTGGCTGACCGGTCAAAAGGTGGTGGCGGTGTTGGTGTTGAGGTGGAGCACAAGAGCGGCGTGTATGTTTGAGTGCGGGATGCCGATGCTCTGATGGGGTTGCGGCGGAAGCTATGATTAGCGCATAGCGCCAAGCCCCATCACCACCGACGTCCCTTCATCCCAGCTACCTCGCAAGCCGTTCTATTCGACATCTCAGGAGCCATTGAACGCCGCAACCATGCTGCCACTCCGCTGCGCTCGGTCGCCAGTGGCGCTGTCGGCTCAATTGCCCACCAGGCGCGTAGCCAGCTTCTCCACCTCAGTTTGCCGGCAACAACTCAACTCGGATGTCAGGATCACTAGGTGCGATATATCCCTCTGTTCCACGCGCAAGCAAAATGCTGACACATGTATAGGACTGGCAAGCCCATTCTGACTGTTTCCGGTGGACGTTCCTCGCTCGGAGGTGCGCTGCGGCCCTGAAGACGCATTCTAGACGATCCGCTCACACACATTCAGGATACACTGCGACTGTCTTTGGAGCCACTGGCTTCCTTGGACGATACATCGTGAACAGACTGGGTATGCCGTGATACCTCCAGACGGAAAACGAGGAGCCATGTCGCGCTAACTAAAGGGAACAGCTCGCTCAGGATGCACAGTGATAGTGCCTTTCCGAGAGGAGATGGCAAAGCGCCATTTGAAGGTTGCTGGAGATCTGGGCAGGGTCATCTTCCTGGAAATGGACCTTCGAAACACTCAATCGATTGAGGAGAGCGTGCGACACTCTGACATTGTCTACAACCTTATTGGCCGTGACTACCCCACTAAGAACTTCGACCTCGAGGATGTGCACGTTCACGGAACAGAACGCATTGCGGATGCTGTCGTCAAGTATGACATTGACCGGTTTGTTCATGTCTCTTCGCACAGCGCCCGCCTCAACTCGCCATCGGAGTTCTACCGTACCAAGGCCAGGGGTGAGCAGGTAGCCCGGTCCATCTACCCAGAGACGACCATTGTCCGACCCGCACCCATGTTTGGTTTCGAGGATCGTCTTCTTCACCGTCTCGCTTCCCCCACCAATATCATCACCTCGAACAACCTACAGGAGCGTCTTCGCCCGGTTCACGTCATCGATGTTGGTATGGCTCTTGAGCGCATGCTTCACGACGACACTACCGCTGCCGAGACGTACGAACTGTACGGCCCTACCGAGTACTCGATGGCGGAGATCAACGAGCTCGTAGAGAAGGAGGCGATGAAGCCGCGCCGCCACGTGAACGTGCCCAAGAAGATTCTCAAGCCCATTGCGCATTACGCGAACAAGTTGCTCTGGTGGCCCATCCACTCTGCGGACGAGGTTGAGCGCGAGTTCATCGACCAGGAGATTGACAAGAGCGCCAAGACGTTCAAGGACCTGGAGATTGAGCCGGTGGAGCTCAAGAGCATGACGTTCGAGTACCTCAAGGGCTACCGAAGCTCGAGTTACTACGATCTGCCGCCGATGAGCGAGAAGGAGAAGCGGGAGGAGAAGAAGTATCTGCACGTCATTGACGACCAATAGTGGGGCAAGCTTTGCTTTGTAAATATTTGAGCGTATGCATTGCCCTGTAGTCAGTAGAAGCCAGAGATGGCTGTTTCACTTTGTGTGCAATGGAAATTTGTCAAAAGCCAAAATGAAATGGATGATCAGTGTTGAGCTGAGTGGGGTATCTTATGCTTTGTTTGTCTATTTCTTTGGCAAGATCACTACTGTACTTGTTCCCGCTGCGGCGTGGACTCTGTCCTCTTATCTTTCGCCAAGTCCTCAAGGTACTTTCTCAGCAACGCCTCGGTGCTATCGGGATCATCTCTCTCTGTGCCTTCATTCCAATGACGATAAAACTCCAGCGCAACTTCTACTGCGATGAGAGCGATAATAGCCCATTCAAGTCGCAAACCGTGTTTCTCGCTCAATTGCTCGCGCAGGACACTGGCGATTTCCTGGGCAAATCCGATTTTCTCGTTGAGCACCTTGATGCGGACGCCTACGTCGAGGGCGCGGCCGACTTGGTCGTAGTACTCGCCTAGCCCCAGCTCGTGGCGCGAGTCCCAGAAAATGTCGGGCATGGAGTCGGTCAGTTCAGAGTAGAGGTTTAGCTGAGCGCGCAGAGAGAGTAGCTCGCCTGTTTTGCGCAAGATGAAGGAGCGGGTGAAAGGGGCGCTGCGGCGAGGGGAGAAGGTCTTGGATGAGGCGAGCATGGTGGGGATGTCACGGGTCGAATGCTGGTACGCTGACAGGAGGGTCTCGAGGACCGCGAGCTTAGTGCTGCGGGCGAGGCCGGAGGAGAAGGCGATTTTGGCGAGGATGGTGTCGACTTCGTGGCGCTGTTGGTCGAGCTCGTCTGCTCCGGATGGCGAGCCGTTGTCAGAGGGGGGTTCGGCTTTGGTGCCCAGGACAATGGTGTCGCCGACGACTTCGCTGGTTTCTTTGCTGGGGTCTTCGAGGTACTCAAGGTCTTCTGTTTCGAGCATGTCAAGATGCGATCCCTCGGCTGCAGCGGGGAGCACTTGATTGACGAGGCGCAGGGCCTCTCGTTCGCGGACGTTCCATGTCACGACTGTGCCAGACGGAAAGATGAAGATATCGCCTTGCTGGAAGTCCTTAACCTCAGAAGGGCGATCAGAAGTCTGCACATGGATGACCTGAGGATACAGGCCTGTCTGGAAGGGGTCGAGGTCGTAGCCTTGGGCCTTGACGAGGCGGGCGACGGCAGAGATATTGTATGTTTCTGCAGTGCAGTAGGCAGTCACGGTCTTGGTCTGAGCATCTGGATCAATGAAGCGCGTCCTTCCTCTTGATTTTATAAAAGCTCGTGACCGCTGTGCTTCGACTGCCACACTGCGCAGCGACGATGTTTTTCCGGCATTTTTTCGACTAGTCTTGCGGTCTGGTGTGTTTTGGTATTCTTTGGGCAACTCGTCTTTGCTTGCTGCATCTTCGCTCTTTTGGATAGCGTCTATCCTTCTGCTGCATGGTATTGTCGAAGAGAACGTTCTCTTTGCGTGAATGGGCAGGAATTGCAGCGTAGGCCGGGATTTACGTGGCAGACAAACCGTGGGAGCAAGACATCGTGTCAGACTCTGGAAGTGGCGGGCTCGGATGCTCGTCATGGCCAGCACAGGGGCGTGTCGGACATGGCTTGCAGAAGGTCAGCGCCCGGACAAGACCCAGCATCCCACGTCGACATTAATGTACCCAGCAGAAAGGTGGGTGGAGCAGTGCGGAGGAAAAGCATAGACCCTTGCAAGTCCGCGGGAATCGGCTTGGCCAGCATCATAGGCTCAGATCGACAGGGCCATTGTCAACCTCGCATCTCTCCACACTCGGCGCGCCCGGAGCGTCTTCTACGCCTCTTGTTCGCCTGTCGCAGCTCATGTCGCCAGCATGGCGGCGGAAAACATCGACGACGTTCTGCTGCCCAAGGCGCGCGACGACGCCCGCCTGCAAACGGCCCAGCAGACTATCGAGCCGGACTCGGACGACGAAGACGACGATGACACGGCCGACGACGATGTCGACGAGGAACCTAAGCTCAAGTACAGTCGCCTCACCAGGGACTTGGGCCCCATCTACCGGAATGGCGACGCGACAGCCACCTTCATGGTCGCTGGAGACAAGATGGTACGGTCATAGCTCCTAGCTTTCCCTCTGGTACATGTGTAGAGCATGTTTGGATTGCATTGCATTCTGTGGGCCATGTGCTAACACTGTATGTCCATATAGATTATAGGAACCCACAATGGAAATATCGTAAGTCTTCATCCTGGCCCGGCCTTTGTTGCGCCGCCATGCTGACCCAAACAGCACGCGTTGAACCTTCCCGCCTTCAACATCCTGCGTACCTACAACGCCCACCCTGCCGCCTCGGTCACTGCTCTCTCTGTATCACCGCTGCTTGCCTCTCAGCCCTTTGTACCTTCTGCCTCGGACCTGCGGTCTGCCGACCAGGCAAATGCTTCCTCTCGACGAACCGACTCGCCAGCCGGTAATACTTCTTCTCCTCGTGCACCACGCCAAGCTCAAGTTCTGCCCACGCCCTCGAACCAGATATACATTGCTTCCTCGTCCATCGACGGACATGTCTGTGTGTCTTCGCTCGTCGACCCAAAGGATGTCACGTTGCGCAATTTTGGTCGTCCAGTGCAAGCCGTAGCCCTCTCGCCCGACTACAAAAATGACCGCTCGTACTTGTCTGGCGGACTGGCTGGTGAGTTGATCCATACCATTGGCGGGCCCATAGGCGTGCGATCCAACGCCAATACCAGCGCGGCATCGCAGGCTGCACATGGGTGGCTCGGCGCAATAGGCCTCGGCGGGCATGGAGGCAGGGACACCATTTTGCATTCGGGCGAAGGCACCATCACTGCCATTAAATGGTCTCTGTCTGGAAAATTTGTAGCCTGGGCAAACGAACATGGTGTGCGCCTCATGCGAACGGACCTGCACTTGGACAGCGCGGATTCAGACGATGCCTGGAAGAGAATTGGCATCATCGAAAAACCAAACCGCCGCGTATGGCAAGACATGGCCAGTGTATGGAAACCGCGAATAGAATGGATTGACGACCAGTCGCTCGAGTCTGACGACGATGCCATCATGAGTATGAATGGACACCATCTTGTGGATAAGGCCGATGCTACACTGCCGCACAACCGATCTTCCCAACCTACCAAGGAAGGGAACAAGAAGAGCATAGAGAAGCTCATCATAGGATGGGGAGATACCGCTTGGATTGTTCACGTGCGTCCCGGAGGGGCTGGTGTTGGCCGCAATGTGGGGGAGAGATCGGTTGGAATCGCCGATGTCATCCGCTGGTATGCTGCCCTTAACATTACCATCTATGCATTCCTAACGCTCTTCTTAGCATTCATTTCGACGACTGTATTGTTTCCGGCATTTCGCTTTATACCCCTTCTTTACTTCTTGTTCTTGCATACCGGACACGCGACGATGATGACAACCCCGTTCCTGAGCTGGATACTACTCCCCGTGGAGGAAGACAGCGTCGCACCAATGGTCTCTCTCCAGAACTCAAACTTATAGATGCTGCGACCTCGGACGAGGTTGAAGTCGACTCTTTAACCGTCAGCAGATATGAAAGCCTTTCAGCTGCTGATTATCACTTGGGCACTCTATATGTCCCACATCCGAAGACAATGACTCCTGCGCAAAGAAGCGCATTGGAAGCTATCGGCGGAGGGATATGGGATGTTGGTGCGAGCGCAGCACGTATATTTAGCTCTGGAGCCAGTGTTATGAACCTTCAAATTGGCTCCGACAAGCCACCATCGAGAGCGCCATCCATGTCTTCGGCTAGTGCTGGGAACATTTCTGGTTCGGCACCTACCAAGCGCCAACAACCGTTACATCCAAATGTCGCAAGCCCAGGTCTAAAGGTTTTCATACAAAGTCCATATGACTGTGTCTTGGCTATTAAGCGAGAGCTTTCGGATCATTTCCAATGGGAGTTGGAACATGAAAACTACAAAGATGCATGGGAGCTGTTAGAGGATCACCCTGAAATTATCTCGTCAGTCATACCGATACCATCGGACGCCTCCGATACTGGTACACCAATAAATAAACAAGGAAGTTTACACGAGTTCTTCGCTGATGACGATTCTCAAACAACATTGTCTGCCACCAGGGCCAATCATAACTCGGCAGTAGAGAAAGAGAAGCGTAGGGTTGGAGATTTATGGGTACAACAGCTTGTCAGTGTTGGCGATTGGAAACAAGCGGGCAAGGTGGCGGGACGGGTACTCGGGACTTCCGCGCGATGGGAACACTGGGTGTGGAAATTTGCCCAGACGAATCATTTCAACGAGATTTCGCCATATGTCCCTAAGAAACCGATACAGCCGCCACTACCTTCCATGGTATACGAAGTGATCCTTGGGCACTACATCATTCACGACCGCATACGTTTCAAGCATCTGCTCGAAGATTGGGATCCTGATCTGTTTGACATTAATAGTGTCATCGAGGCTATTAAGAGCAAACTCTCTGCTGGTGATGTTACTGAGGAGTCTATCGAAGGAGATGTGCAAGGAAGAGATTGGCGAATATTGCAAGATGGCTTGGCGAAGTTGTTCCTGGCAAGTAGTCGGCAAAGAGAGGCACTGCGCTGCTATATCCGCCTGCAGAATTCAGAAGCGGCCATGACTCTGATTCGCGACTTCCATCTCGTGGAAGCTGTCCGTGATGATGTTCCTGGATTCATCATGATGGGTGTCTCCAAAGAGCTGATGAAGTCAGCATCAACAAAGCTGGAAGAGTTGGAAGAAGCGTCGGCAGAAGCTATCAATGTTCTTGTCGAAGAGGGTTGCCGAGGTACCATCCCAGCAAGTGATGTCCAAAGTCAACTGCAGGCCAAGGGACCATCGTTCAGACCCTTTTTATATTTCTATCTGCGGAAGCTTTGGAAGCCGGAGATGCATGAGCGCACTGCTAAAACAGCCAAAGAACGAGTAGCTGAAGACCGTTTGGTAGCCGACGGCAAGCTTGTTGCTGAGGAGTTTGCAGACCTTATAGTCGAGCTATTTGCAGAGTATGACCGACCACTGCTGATGGAGTACCTCCGCAAATCTCAGGGCTACGATCTGAGCAAGGCTACCGCAGAATGCGAGAGGAGAGAGTACATTCCAGAACTTGTGTAAGTATTCGTCCTTTTCGTTACCACAATCGGCTGCTGACTCCAACAGGCACATTCTCTCCAAGACAGGTCAAACGAAGCGCGCTCTGTACCTTATCATTGAGAAGCTCTCCGATGTCAGCTTCGCCATCTCTTTCGCCAAGGAACAGGACGACCCCGACCTCTGGAGCGATCTGCTGGAATACTCCATGGACAAGCCACATTTTATCCGTGGTCTTCTCGAAGAAGTCGGCACGGCAATTGACCCAATCAAACTCGTACGCCGTATCCCTGAGGGTCTCGAGATTGAGGGTCTACGAGATGGTATTGGCCGTATGGTCCGAGAGTACGAAATCCAATATTCAATCTCCGAAGGTGTTGCACGAGTGCTACGTGGCGAAGTAGCAGCCGGCATGAATACATTACGCTCTGGTCAGAAACGCGGTGTCAAATTCGAAGTTATGGCCTGTGATGGTGGACTCCCTGGAAAACAGGCAAGGCACCACCACGCCAAGGGGCAAATCGATATCGAGACCAAAGGCATAGATCCCGTGACTGCCGCGAAACTCACGGCCAAAGCAGACAAATCAACAAAAGCCATGAACACAGCTAATGCACCAACCATCGATCCTACTCCCTCCGGCCCAACAGAAGGCGACGCTCCGCCGGGCCACTGCGTCGGTTGCCACCGCCCATTTACTCTTCCCACAGCTGAAGAAGAATCCGTCATCACCGACGGAACTACTCCATTGCCACCCTCCCGCGACACACTTGTCGGCTTCGCATGCGGTCACGTTTTCCACCTCGCATGTCTTCTACCAAAGACTAACGCAAGCGAGAGCGTCGCAGCAGGACTACAACAGCAGCTTGCAAACGATGCCCAAGAGAGCGGCGGCAGATGGACACGCAGTGTGGGTGCGAAGGTGGCGCATGCACATGTCATCAAGAAGGCGGTAGGTAGGGGATGTGTTATTTGCAGGGGAAGGGAGGTTGTGGGTACGGAGTAATAGGAGTGTGAAATGTGTTGGATGAGAGGAGGGAAGGAATGGGCGGGTGTGTATACGAGGTAGTAGTCCTATCCAGATCATGCACCTGAGTTTGGGATGTGTTGTCTGATATACCCAGTAGTGTGTATGTGTATACAAGAATGAGAGAATGAGGTGGTACGTTAATAAATGCTGTTATAATGTGAGGTGCACTGAAAAGTGCTGTATCCAGTTTATTTTTACTTCCTTTTTCCGCAACTAGGAATGTACTTGAGTTTGGAAGATGCCTTTCTCCTTATGAGCAATGCTTCCAAGTACCCATATCGCCATTGCACACATGGGACAACAAGCTTATCATTCTATACATGATTTTATTGAAGAAAAGGAGACGAGCATGAAACTGTCAACATGTCGATAGATGCATAGAGGGATTTTGATTTCTCTACTGAGGCTGTGCGAGATGAGAAGTGTAGTGCAAATCGAAAAATTGCAATACCAACAAAGGAGAGAGGAACTACCTGCTATCAGCAGTACTGAATCGATTTACGTACTCAAACTCCTATTTTAAAGGGTCACAGCCACTCCATCTATACCCCCTAACTCCCCCACAAACCTCTCCTCCACAGCCACCGCATCAAGCGCAAAACACGTCGAGCACGGCCTCTCAAGCTCTAGCCTCACCCCAGGCCTCTTCTCCACAAACCCGCGACAAGCCTCCAACCACGTAAACCCCTCCATATGCTCCGCATCCGCATACTCTTCCTCGGACCCATCCATAAGCCGAATCCCACTCAGCACCACGCGCTCCAGGCTCGGCCACGGCCCCGTAAGCGCACTTGCCAAATCCTGTTTCTGCAGCGCAAATCCGCATAGTCTTAGCACGCGGAGCTGGTTGAGCTGCAGATACGGGAGGAGCAAGGGGAGGATGGACGCGGTGTGGTTTGTATAGTCTAGATCTGAGAAGTTTATGCTGGACAGTGTTTCCAGGTCGTCGACGAGCTCGAGATGCCGGAGCTGCGCCATGTGGTTTACCATGAGTTTCCAGAACCAGACGGCGTGGAAGGTGGCGGAGGCGTTCGCGGGTGAGGGGTGGCCGTGGGTCCCGGGGGTGCCACGGATGCTGAGGGTGAGGCGTGTGAGGGTGGCTAGGTTGGGGAATTTGTCTTCGGGGTACATGTAGCCGCGTCTGAGGATTTGGTTGACGGTGCCGGCTGCGTAGTAGTTGTCTATATTGGCGAGGGAGAGTTGAAGGGTGTGGACATGTGAGGGAGCTTTTCGAGCAATGATGGCACTAGCCCAGGCGAGATTGATTGTTCGGTCTTCTACGAAGCGCGGAGTTTCTTGCTCGACGGCGGATTTGCCGGTTTGCTGGATGAAGGTGCGGGTGCGGGTTGGCTGGGGGTGGTCTTCTCGCTCGCAGCATGCGACGGAGATGGAAGTGAGGTTTTTGAAGTAATTGAATATTCGGCCGAAACTGTTTTCAGCACAGTGTACGAGTGGGTGCCAGCGCCAGCTTTGGATGAACGGTTCTACCATTGCTTCGTGGTATCTTAGGCAGTACTCTACTTGCTCGTCCGTTAACTTGGTAGCAGGTGAATCATCATACTTTGGATATAGACGTTGTCGAGTGGCTCTTTCGGGATTGTAACACAAACCAGTTTCGAAATCTTCCCTTCGGATAGCTGGTGGAACCTATGCTAATCAGTATACTTTTTTCTTGATCCAGGCAAGTTGCTTGTACCTGGACAACAATATGTGTTACAAACTTGAGTAGGTGGGCGTTTTGCTTAGTGATTGCAAAGATCTCTAGATCACTTGATGCTCCCGGCAAGACATGTATCAGCGTCATATCCCTGAACAGATATTCTGTCACCCATTCTCTTAGGCATGAATGTACTAGGTTGGCATTTTGGAGGTCTAGTTTACATCCTGGCTTCATCTCTTCAACAGATGCTGGAGCGAGATACGAAACTATTTGTTTCATTAGCTCCGAAGGCAGCGCGTCAATAGTACGCCAATGTTCCAATTCAGCTCTCTTCGGCAGCAACATGTCTGTTACAGTGGCCTATAGTATCTCATAGGTCCAGTAGTAGCAAACGTGACCTTCTTGCACACTTCCCGTAACTTGGAAGTGGAGTTGAATAATTGTCTATAAGAAAAATGCAGCGAACTGGAGGGCATCATTTTATGAGAATTTGCCAATGGGTTGCCTAACTTGTGTTGCTATAGTGAAGAAAGCAACCATCCCTGCCGTTGCCCGCAGCGAGAAACCGCCTCGGTTAACCGCGGTCCATGGCGATGAAGTCACCAAACCGCAACCCAGCTGATGCCGTAGCCGTACCTTTGGACCAGATCGCTATAGCTTTAATGTAACACATCACAACATCCAAACCAATACACATACCTTACTGTCTACCGCTCAAAATGCCATTCCTTCGCCCCGCGCCCCGCATCATATACCGCGCCATCCAAACCCGCGCGTTCGCAACTGCACAAACCCCAGCCATCAATGTCAAAAACATCCCCGCGCCCCATTGTGGAAGCATACGAGTTCTCTCCTTGAACCGGCCCGCAGCGCGCAATGCAATTTCCAGGCAATTGCTCGCGGAGCTGAGCCACCAGGTCAATAGCATCCACGACGAGGGAGATAATGGTCCGACGCGGGCATTGATCCTGGCCAGCGATGTCGACTCGAGTTTCTGCGCAGGCGCAGATTTAAAAGAACGGGCTACATTTACACAGGAAGAGTATGCCTGAATCTCGCGTCAAAGTATGTGAACAGTTGCTAACGAATAGCTGCAGGACAGCAAACTTTCTCGCGTCGCTACGAGGGACATTTACATCGATTTCGCAATTGCCTATCCCTACCATTTCCGCTCTTGCAGCACCAGCGTTTGGCGGCGGCCTCGAATTGGCACTTACGACACATATGCGCGTCTTTGCTTCGACTACTACGGTCGCTCTGCCTGAAACCCGTCTTGCAATCCTGCCAGGCGCAGGAGGAACTTATCGTCTCCCTGCAGTCATTGGCCTGTCGCGCGCCCGCGACATGATCTTGACTGGGCGGAGAGTCGCTGCACCTGAAGCTTATTTCCTGGGCCTATGCGACCGGTTGGTGGAGATCACGCCGGAGGCTGCAAAAGAGGAGGGGGCTGCGCGGAAGAAGGTCCTGGAAGAGGCAATCAACTTGGCAATGAACATTTGCGAGGGCGGACCAATTGCCATTAGGGCTGCGCTCGCAGCGGTTGAGGGTTGTGCATTGGGCGAGAAGGCTGAGAATGCTGCGTATGAGCGTGTGGTTAGGACTAAGGATCGCGATGAGGCTCTTCTTGCTTTCAGAGAGAAGCGGAAACCTGTGTTCAAGGGCGAGTAAAATTTGGATATTGCTTCCAACAGACACTTGTTCAATTGGTCATACTTTCCATTTCTAGTGGATTATTATCATCGTTATATCGAACACTCTCTACATCTTGCTCTTAATCTCATCTAGCAACTTAGCCAACTCAGTCTTATCCGCTGGCTTCGTTGGCCATTCAACAGTCAATCCCTCCTCCACATTCGGCTTGGGAATCAAATGGAAATGCACATGATCTACCTGCTGATGCGCAATGCGGCCATTGTTCTGCAGAATGTTGTAGTCATTGAGATCTTGTGCAATAGCAATGCGCTTGGTGACAGCCAGGACTTCAGATAGCTGGTCGTCGGGTATGTCGTGGAGCTTTGCGCCGTGGTGCTTGGGGATGATGAGCTAGGTCAAGGTTGTACGTTAGTTGTGTTTATTAATTCTTAGGAGCATAGCAACGAAACCCCGGAAAGAGACGTACACTGTGTCCCCTGCTCAATGGGCCAACGTCGAGGAATGCAAGTGTCTTGTCGCTCTCGAAGATCTTCATCGAAGGGATCTCGCCTATGGAAGCTTGTTAGTATGTCACAGCACACTAGTGAGAAGGGAGACTGACCCTTGACGATCTTGCAAAAGATGCATGCAGCAGAAGACATTGTGGTACTCGTGAATTGCGATGTTGGTTGGTTAGTGCGTGGGTTGATTCGGGGAGTTCTGGACGACGACGCAGGGCTGAGCTCCAGAGCGAAGTGGGGTTGACCGAGGGGCATGCGGTGGGCTAGCGCAATGCATCGCCAGGTTTTGACAACAGTTCATTGCTGGGTAACAATCTATCATGTGTCGGTATAGTCGTCTGATATTCTAGTTAAGGGTTGAAATTACGGCATCCATGCATGTCATGGTGACTTCCATTTCCATGTTTCGCACTCGAAGTTCGAATAGCACCTGAACTCGTTGCTCAAACCTTTTGCGTGTACAATCTCATAGTCTGTAGTGTTCAATCCCACCTTTCCGTAAAGCTTCTCAGTAACCAAATTCTCCATGCGCTCTCCAGTGCAGACAATGAGACGGAGTGAATCTTGTGTCCATGACTTGGCCAGCCATCGTACAGTGAGAGCAGCTATATTATGTTAACAGGGTTGTGTGTTGGGCTTTTGGAGAAATCTGAAGCCTTACCTTTAGTCTGGCAGTCTTGATTCAGAAATGGCGGATCGCAGATGATAGCATCAAACGAACCTTTGAGTTCAGTCGGTAGCTGGATCGCCTTCTCGAAGTCGTATCGGACAAACTCTTTGAAGACCGCAAAGCGTTCGTCGAATTCGAAAAGTTTGATCTGCGGCCGACATTGGACTTCACCTGAATTCTGTGCGACCGTCAACACAGCTCAGAGTTTACTTCAGTTTATTTGTCAAACAAAACTTACGATCAAATTCTTCAGCTGTATGAAAGCGCTGGGCGCTGATACAACTGCAATTCTCGTCTCATCGGTAGCGCCGTCCAGAAGTTGCTTCGCAAGGACTGTGGCAGTCTCGTCGCTGTACCAGAACTGACTTGCGTTCCAATCTTCTGTGAATACATCCATTGATAGCTTTCCATCAAAGCCATCTTCAGCCTTGGCTTTCAGATCTTCAAACTGCTTTGCGCGTTCGTCCCGCTCGCTGTAAAATTGTTGAAGCGCTGCTAGGGCGTCGCCCGAAAGCTGTCTTATTTGATTAGTATGTACGTCATCATCTGGGATAAAAATACTCACGGAATCTCGTCGTCGTCTTCAATCATCGGGGCCATGCTAATCCCTTGTCGTCAAAACTGCAGCTGCAAATGTGTTTATTATATTAAGATAATCGCATGTGGATCTGAATAGTCGCAAAACACTTGAACTCACCCCACCCCCGATAAGCGAGCCTCGGTAAGTGTGCTTGACCCGACACCTGAGGTATGGAGTGACCATGTTACTCCAACGACTTACGCATTTCAGTTCACTTAGACTATATTCAAACATGGTCGACGCACTAGTACCTCTGCCTGAGATCGAGAAGTTAAGTGATCGGGTTATTAGAGTGCTTGGTGGTAACCCGGGCAAGGTAAGCGGCGTCGCATCGCAAGGCAACAACATACACTGACAAATTCCAAGTTCACTTTGCAAGGTTTGCGCATCGCATTTCACTACGAGATTCATGTTGATTAGCACAGGTACGAATACTTATGTTGTCGGTCGAGGTGCATCGCGATTCCTCATCGACACGGGCGAAGGCAGACCCCAGTGGATATCGTCCATCAAGTCGCTACTCTCAAAGGAGAACATTGCAATCGAAAAGGTACTCTTGACACACTGGCATCATGATCATATCCAAGGAGTCCCCGACCTCCTCGAGCACGCTCCTAACACCAAGGTTTACAAAAAAGACCCACACAAAGACTGGCTCCCCATAGCCGATGGACAGAAGTTTGAGACCGAGGGCGCGACGTTGCGTGCATTCTTCTGTCCTGGACACACTACTGACCACATGGCCTTTGTGTTGGAGGAAGAAGACGCCATGTTCACGGCCGACAATGTGCTAGGACAGGGTACTGCGGTATTCGAGGATCTGGCAACATACATGAATAGTCTCGATGCCATGTCAAAGCAGTTTGGCGGTCGCGCATACCCCGGTCACGGCCCTGTCATTGACAACGGCCCAGCAAAAATCAAAGAGTACATTGGCCATCGCAAGCAGCGTGAACAGCAGGTCTTAGATGTACTCGTAGCGGATGAGAGCGGGTCGGGATTGTTGTCGATGGACATTGTCAAGGTGATTTACAAGGATTATCCAGAAAGTCTCTGGGAGCCAGCAGAGAAGGGCATCCTGCAGATCTTGAAAAAGTTGAAGCAGGAAGGGAAGGTTACTGGTGACAAGATCTGGTCGTTGGGTGGAAAGTCTAGTCTCTAATCAATCAATACAACGTCTTTGGATCGGAAGCTTCTGTTAGGCGCGCTGCAAAGTGGGGTTGAGGTGTGCCCCGCCATCAAGTTCCACGCTTGTACAGCTACTCATTACTTTGTACTGCGAATATAATTGATCGAATCCTCACGACTTCCATCGAATAATCTGACATTGTGCCAGAGTGGTTAATGGGTTAGACTTGAATTACTCATTCATGTCATCTAATGGCTTCGGCCTCGCAAGTTCGAATCTTGTCAATGTCGCATAACCACCGTACAATGCCTCCAGTGGGGGCGTCTTTCTTTTTGCCTTTTTCTTCTTCTCATGTCTCCCTTTCTTAGATATACTCACGGGCAATGTGCCCATAGTACTTGCATATTCTTGCCTCCCGAATAGCGGAAATAACCTGTGGTTATTTAGCGAACATTTTTGCTCTAACAAAGTCAACAGAGCAGCGACCTATTCTGAAGCAGGTTTTCTTTGAGCTCTCTTGAGAATTTTCGAAAGTTATATCCGCGGATTCTAAGTACTGTTATACATGGGCGCCGACCATCTTCACAAGAAGACTAACACATAGTCGCGGTAGAGCTACACGAACACGGTTGATTTTGTACCAGAACCTAGTTTCATAAATTTTGCCGTGAGAAGCCAGTCTAAGGATTTGATCGTGGTTTCGTTGGATAGAGTACAGTGCGGAGACATCAAATGATATAGAACCATGGTCGGCGACTGTCTATCACAATTTGAGCTAAAATTTATTAACAAGTTGGCGCATTCGAAGCTGCAAAACTGTGTTAGTATTCGAGCTGCCTTTCGCTTTTTGAGACATATCTTGGGAAGCAGGCTCAAAATTTAAAACAGTGTGCAAGTAACCAATACGCATTTTCTTCCACAGATAGCCCGCTTCACACTGCGACTCCACACCTAGTGGCTAATCGTTTTGGGGACCCAGTAAAGGATTTGATGTAGTAGGTGCACATGTTTCCACTACCTTCTCTGCATCGCAAGGCCAGGTTTTCCTAGATCGCGACCCCCCTGCAAGCCACATGGCCTAGCATAGCAATATTTACCAACAGACCGCTACGAGATCGACACTGGAGTCATATGGCTCTGCAAGATACCACAAACCCATGATCGTTCCACTTTATGACGCCCTTGGCAAAGGGTGGTTTACTTCCAACAGAGTGGTGTGATGTATCCTGCTCAGCCTACCTAGGTTATAGAATATCCAAACTAGCCAGCACTTTGTAGATTAGAAGCGGGAGTTAGAAATGTATTATTTTCTTCATTGTATAGGGTGAAATGTTCGTGATCATTTTACTCCAATTAACGTTCTTATAGTACAAGCAGCTTTGTTTACTTTGTATATGACAGCGGTTTCAGTTACTTGGCGATGGTAGTGTCCCACTTCGCGACCCACTGGGCGGGGAGACTTGCCATCTCCACTGTATATGGCTTAGCGCAGCGCTCGATATGCACTCATCCAGACTCCCCCAAGCAATTTTCGCCGTGACCTCCCCTCTGGCCGGCAACATTTCCCCCAAGACGAATGAATTGGAAAAGAATCCTATCCTACTGGACACACGCACAGTGCGGAACGAGGCGAACCTTATTCTGGGGTTGTGGGGTAACGGCTGAGGCGTTATGCTCGTCATCTGAGGTGTCTGGGTACTTTTACATATCTCAGGGGCATCTGGAGACGTGGAAACAGGCAGACCAAGGTGACAGAAGCACCATGCGGCGCTACAGAAACGAGCGGTAACTACCAATAGCAAAATTTAGTGGTGAATACCACGCGAGCTGCAAGCGATTTA
>JALPSE010000120.1:4013-23654 GCA_030558545.1 Bipolaris gigantea | reverse complement strand
CCCCCCCCACAGAAACTTCGAGCGGGCTTCTGAACGCACGCCCAATGTTTGCGTCAACAAAGTGACCCCTGCGTACGCACACATGGAAATCAGCGATTAGAACAGGTAATAGGACCAAAGAATGCGGTTCCCAGCCACTTCAACCGCACATGAACACGGAACTTTCTAGCCGCCGTCTTGACCTCGACAGCGCTGCCAACCAGAACGCTATCAGATGTCTATTGCAAGAAAAACGATAAGCCTGCCACTAGCGTTAACAGACAGGTTTTGTGGATCCACCTTGAAAGATCCGACACGAGATGAAGCGAATTACCTAGTGTGTACATAAAGGCCGACCGACATTCTCTCCTCCTACCACTCTTCTCACTCGAGATTTTTGTTTAATTCTAGCGGACAGGATCCACACGAGCAGCAAGGAAGTCCATTGAGAACCAACATGAGTACAAACGATTCGGTCAAGAGTGTCCCACAAGAGCAGCAGGAGACCATGGTCTCTTGTGCCAGTAGATATGGACCGATAGCTAGAGAACCGTACGGACCGGCAGGTATGCTTCTCCACCAAACCACCCATAGAACATTCCCATGATAGTAGTAGCTGACTCCACTCAGGATTCAGTGGTCTCTTTACCAATTCATATGTCGCCATGTGCGCGGCATTCGCCACCATCGGAGGCCTTCTTTTTGGATACGACCAGGGTGTCATCTCGGTGACGCTTGTCATGGACCAGTTCCTTGGCCGCTTCCCTCGTGTTTCCGATGATGCTTCAGGCGCGGGGTTCTGGAAGGGATTGATGACTGCTATGCTGGAACTTGGTGCTCTTATCGGTGCGCTGTTTGCCGGATGGATTGCAGATAAGCTATCCAGGAAATACTCCATTGTTGTCGCGGTCATTATCTTTACAATCGGAAGTATTTTGCAGACGGCGGCTATGGGTTATGCTATGTTGACGGTAGGACGTTTGGTTGGAGGAATGGGTATTGGAGCGTAAGTTGAACTCCACACGGATGTGCGGTTGCCTCTAGGCCGAGATCTAACTGGGCATAGACTTGCCACAATCGCTCCGCTCTATATCTCGGAAATTGCTCCTCCAGAGATCCGAGGTGCCCTTCTCGTCTTACAGGAGTTCAGCATCGTTCTCGGTATCGTAGTCGCCTTCTGGACAACGTATGGTACCCGTTACATGGCCGGAGAATGGGCGTGGCGTCTTCCTTTTCTCATTCAAATCATCCCAGGTCTGATCCTAGGCGCTGGCATCGTTTTCCTTCCCTTCTCACCTCGCTGGCTAGCCAGCAAAGGCCGCGACGACGAGGCCCTCCAAGTCCTGGGAAAGCTCCGCAAACTCCCTACCCACGATACTCGTGTATTCCAAGAATGGTGCGAGATCCGTGCCGAAGTTGCTTTCAACCGTGAGGTAAATCTGGAGAGACACCCAGACTTGCAGGGAAATGCACGCATGGACGAATTCAAGCTCGAGATCCAATCATGGCTCGATTGCTTCAGACACGGGTGCTGGAGGCGAACCGTTGTCGGTGTTGGCATCATGTTTTTCCAGCAATTCGTTGGTATGTGCAGCAAACACCCTCTACAAAGAAGAGGACTGATGAAATACCAGGTATCAACGCGCTCATCTACTACTCGCCCTCTCTTTTTAAGACTCTTGGCCAAGACTACGAGATGCAGCTCCTTCTCTCCGGCATCATCAACTGCACCCAGCTGGTAGGTGTTGCGACAAGTCTATGGACCATGGATCGCTTTGGACGCCGATCTCTGCTCCTCAGTGGTGCGGTGCTCATGTTCATCTGCCATCTCATCATATCCGTCTTGGCAGGAAAGTTTGCTGGCCGATGGGCTGATTACTCGACTGAAGGCTGGGTCGCCGTCGCCTTCCTCTTCTTCTACATGTTCAGCTTCGGTGCCACCTGGGGTCCCGTACCATGGGCTATGCCGTCTGAAATCTTTCCTTCGTCTCTCCGCGCCAAAGGTGTTGCCTTGTCAACATGCTCCAACTGGTTCAACAATTTCGTGATTGTAAGTAGCAAACTGGTCAGTGATACAAGGACCAAGACACTAACGCGCGTTTCAGGGTCTCATTACTCCGCCTCTCGTCCAGAACACCGGCTACGGCGCCTACACCTTCTTCGCTGTCTTCTGTCTCCTCGCATTCGCATTCACATTCTTCGTTATCCCGGAGACGTCTGGCAAGACGCTAGAGGAAATGGACCAAGTGTTTCATGATGTCAGCAGTGAGGCGGAAGAGCAGCAAAAAGCACGTATCATGCGCGAAATAGTCGAGGACAAGAATCGTCCTACCTCTGCTGGAAATCCCTAGGGTAGCCGATGACCCTTTTCTGAACACAGTCAAGCATCCTGCAGAGAGTAGTAATTTAATTTAATTTTTCTTCTTCTCAGACGTTCCACGACAGGTGACGTACGTTTCATTCGTATTCGATGCTGATTCCCATCGCCGCGATCTCACATCAAAGTTCCCATCAGTCGGGATAACCTTCGGCCCATTTCACCGAAAGCCCCTATGCCGAATTCCCATACCCAAGAGAGTCCGCACGCCAAGTAAGACCAGTAATCATACGATTCCGATGCTCGGGTCACGCCAAGACGGGGGGTCGGTGTGGGGCCTGACAAATGGCATACAATATCTTGCTTCACTAGCTATGGTGTTTGCGCGTGATTCCTTCGTGTGAGGCGGTCATGTGCGATCTGATTGGTGGGCGTTCGCCGAGACAAGTACATGGCGATACGTGGCGCATTGCGAGAGACTTCTAGAAAAAAAAGCTCATCGGGGTACGGCCAATGACATCAGAGGTCAGCGGTGCTATGTTCTGCCTTGGGTATAGTAAGAGTGAACGGGTAGTAGCGCTAGCCATCGGAATTGTTGAGGATTGGTATGGTATACCAGTCATACAGTGAGATAATGGACATTGGCCTTGGGGTACTGTACTGCGTCACTTGAGCATTTGCTTTCTCCATCGACGAGGGTCTGCGCTTGATGTATCAAGTTCTTTTTCTCAAAGATTAGCAGTAGGAGCGACCATTCTTTGATAGCTTGTGACAAAGCGTAAGCTCAGCGCGGGTACACCCATCACGGAGAAACTGCCTAACATGTATCGGAAACGATGGACTGAGACCTTTGATAACAATTCTTTTTTCTATTGTTTCATTGGAGAAATGGCGGTTGAAGCACTGGACATGTCCCATTGGTTTCTGAGTGCATTGATCAACCAGGTCGTTGGCCAGACGTGGTCTCTTTCAAAGCTGGCCAAGATGTCAACTATTTCTTCCCTCTGTTCCTCGCTTGATACAAGCGGGCCCCAAATGAAGACAGTGTGGCGAACTGTAATTGCTAGTGGTACTGCTTCTTTCGAGCTTTTGGCCGCTCCGCAAATAGCTTGTGCATGCGATAGGATTTGGTGCTGTAGAAGTTAGCAATCAGTTTCATACATGAGAGACGGAAGGATTTACGTCTGTTTCGGATATTTCGTGGTCATTCTGAGCTATCGGATCTGAGTGTGGCCTGAACCGGAGTAGCATGATGCAAGCAAAGTGGTAGTAACAGAATGAAACCGCTGATCAATTAGTACGCGAAACTTTGAGAGAGGAAGGTTGAATAATCTTACCATGCCAGTCGGCTGTAAACCAGGTATTGGGAAACGAGCCGCTATCATCAGTAGGACCTTGATAGATGGGGTTAAAGCCGACTGGCCTGTCCCGCATCCATGTGTGAACAAGCTCCCACAGCTCTTCCCAGTATTGCACCCTAGAACGCCTATCGCTGTATACCTCGTTCCTATCGAAGCAGAAGTTGACGACGCGCGCAAGGTTCCATGCCATTTGGTTGGACCAAGCCGTTTCCAACCTTAGCCGTGCCAATGGATGTGCATCTCGCATTGAGCTAGGTGTTGGGTGCAACTGCAATGAGAAATCGATATCGAGCGGTTGTTGGTTGATAGTGGATTTATGTATGCACTGTCGTACGTATACCCAGAAGGCAGCTTCGCGAAGAGTGGGTGCTGAAGGGTCTACGAAATGGTGTCCTTGCGAGGAGCGGATGATGGCCGAACAACCTGCCAGATGTTGCTCGTCTTCTAACCCTATACTTGAGGGAACTAAAAAGAGTTAGCAAGGAGACAGAATGTACCAAGAGCATTGTGCAAGCCTACCGCTGAGCTGCTCGTAGAAGTGCAGTATGACGATGGCGCATAGAAGGGTCTCGTCATGGCTTGCAGCCTCCTCGTTCAGCCGCAAGATCAATAGCGAGATGCAGCGCTGATAGGCCGCGTCTGCAACCGAGTCGTTTCGAGAGTGACGAGCAGCGAGTGCAATGACGGCGTGACGAAGGACGGAACAAAGGGTGATCTTCTCGGGTACTCCAAGGGTGAATTGATTGGTGGCGTCTGTACAGTCGAGCCAGCGACCAACATGTTCGGTATAATGATGGACCAAGAGGGCCTCTTCGTGAGTCAGGGGAATGGGGTTTGCTCCATGGCCTGCGGTGCCTAGGGGTTGTCGGTCCATCTGGCTCTCCTGTGCCAGGAAGTTTTCCATCGACAGATGGCCCCTCGCTTCGTCCGCCTTGTTGACATAGTATGGCTGAGCCGGAAATCCCTGGGCCGATACGGAAGGCGTGCTGGAGTATGGACTGTCTTGTACCCCGTCGGTCTGACTGTTTTTCCGGATGTTTCGCTGCGAGATGGACTGGCTGCGACTTCTTTCACCAATACCGTCGGCACCATCCATCTCTTCATCTTCGTCTTCTCCATCCTCGCCGTCCATGTTGTCTCTGGCCTCATTTTCATCGTCCGTGCCATACGTAGCAAACTTGCTTGACGAGGCGCCACCAGGTCGATAATCTTTGAACTTGGTGTGCGGTTCCTCCCACTGACAGGGCCGGTTTTTCTTGCTACAGGCCTTGCATGTTGGATGAGTTTCGTCGCCTGAGATTCGTGTAAGCGCAGATGAACGGTTTGTGTAGCGTACTTACACTTGACACGGCGTGCTCGACATGTAAGACTTTGTCCAGGTCAGCATTCGTTGTGACCACCAGATTGAGAATATTACTAACCAGCCACTCCTCGACCGGTATTTACTGCACCAAGTCAGCATGCATCGAATACAAAGGCTCCAACAAGACTTTACCCCATACGTGGATACTTGAAGCTACTAATCGAATCTTGGTGTACCTGTCGCACTGTCAGCGGGGTCCATGGCGCCGCTCAAATCAAGTTACAGTTCCAAAACAATAATGTTATCAAGTCCAAATGGTAGCTGATTGTGGGAGTCCGTACTGCAGCTGTGTAATTTGTGTGTATTGGGGTTGCCTATGCACTTCACCGACTTTGCTCGGAAGATCACCAGGGAACTGACATTGGAAGCCGCCTGGGGGCGATTGGGAGCGACGAAAAAGGGCGCTTAGACGTGGCTTGTAAGTTCTAAAAAGGTATATCCTAGAGCCTAATAGTAGTATCGAGACGAGATCGTTACCTATCGAGTGTGGCTTCGATTATATTAGTCATTTGTCGAATAAGATTCCTTACCCACTGACGTGTTGCAAAGGAAGCCGCGGAGGCACTCGTTTGATACACGGCACATTAATCCTGCAGATCACGGTCAAGTCGCAACGTTCTTTATCTGCGTCGGGGCCTCGAGAGTGTGTGGTCATCGAGCCGCGCTCACGCAATGATTGTTTATAACTACAGATTTACTGAAAGTCGTGGCACACCCGGTATTCACGCGCTTGTGCTGGTAATCCTTGCTGGATGAAGCTTGCTACGGGCCAAATTCCCGAAGCCAGTCACAGCTGCCAGAGCTCTACAAGCTCGGTTGCCACTCACTCCCACTGCCAGCCTATATAACCCTGAAGGTTCATCATTACGTGTAGCAAGCCAACTCCGGGCCTTTGAAGGAAGAGCCCGCACTTGAGAATCCAGGGTTCCAGTGTTGGCACCCTGTGGGCCGAAATCGCTGACGTAGCCAGAATGCTCCTAGTCCCAATAGACTGATTCGTATCGAAAAATATTTTTTGTACAATTAGGACGCGCGGATGATTTGGTCATACGAAGAGTCTTCAACATCGGTCATCTGCTCTTTCAGCAGCTGTAATGGGCAAATCGACAAGATATCGAGCATAACAGCATGGCTTTTGTGAGGGCAATATCGATCTCTTGTGCCTTTTTGGTTTCGCTAAACGTGGCTCAGATGGTCCCAAACTTCATGACGAGTGCAGGAGCCAGTGACTCGGCGTCTTGGCCACCGAATTGCTGTTGTGTCACATCTTAGACCTACTCACCAATTCACTACTCTCATTCATGCAGTCATTCACGCCCTGTTGTATTCCAATTTGTTGTTTCGCCCGTTACTGCTAGTCACGACAAGCGCATTCAAACGAAACTTTCCGTACGCAACGAGTACAGCCCTATATTGGAGTTATCCTGGATGATTGGCCGTTCAACTGACAAACTGTGGTCCAGGCTAGCAATCAATGGCATGCTAGGTGACAGCAATACGGCCAATCCCGGTGAAGCGCTTGCTGGAAAGATGGGTTCCTTTGACGCGGGAATATTCGTCTAAGAAAGAAACTGCAACTTACGCTATGGGACTTCAGAGGGTATAAAGATTCAGAGTATTTTCTTTGGAAGACCTTGGTGTTACTAGCGCCGCATACACACCTATCGGCACGCATACCGGTCTATTCTGAGTGGACGAGAGCTCATTGGTATCACCGTACTCGACGTTGACTTGCATACCCTCGGTGGCTAGGGAATCCTCCTATCGAGTCCTCGTCTCGATTCATCCCCATACGCGCTATGTACCGAGCTCTCCCCAGCAGTATGTGTGCGGCCTCGACCAGGATGATGTGAAGACGGGGTAATGCTTGCTCCCATCTAAAGATGCCGAGACGTCTGGGAGGCCTTGAAACTTTTGACTACCAAAAGTTTCAAGGTCTCTCTACCCTGTCGGAGCAAAACAGGCCATGTTTCCGAAACGCCGTTGAGGAGCAACAGCCGAGCGGGGACGCGTCCTCGATATTACTGCTATATATGGGTATGTATGTACTACCAAAGACTGTCTACGCTGTCGATACCCAAGCACTGACTCATTTTGATCCGCACAAGTCTGCGAATGAGCAGCAATTTGTTGGAATTTGACAGCAACTGACGTCGAATGCTACAAGGGCCGTACCTGCAAGCACATCTTATCGTATCCGGCAGGGATATGAGCGTTATGTCCCAATGCCACCAGGGCCTTGACGTACCAAGCTTGTCATCTCCGACGGTAAAGAAGGACCAAAGCGGCATGGTGGAGAGATATACAAGGAAGACAATACAAGAGTGGATATCAGAGAATTTATTGCGCTACCTGTGTCTTGGACGTGATAGGATAATGACTCATGGTGCAAGAGTACATAAAGCATGTATACAAGGTGCGCAGCGGATCGGATACCAAGTGGCTCATGAGCGGGGATAATAGCCACGCATCTGTTGGCGACTCTGGTGGCTTGGGCATTGCTCCAATAGGCAGATCGTAAATGTAGAGTTGGTATGCAAGCCAAACATGGATCATCATGATGTAAGCAGTGCGGTAGTAGTGCCATACAAAGTTTGAATGGTTTGGGGAAATTGCAGTTGCATATGCATGCATGTGCTTAATCTACTAGACGGAGATGGGTGTGGGTGTATACCTTGTACACGTCTTAGCGCCCAAAATCTCCATGTTTCCATGAGGTTTGGGAAAACAAAATGGCATTTTGTCAAACAAGGTCAAGATGCCGGGAAAGCCATACTCTTCTTTGCTCACAGTCAGCCAGGCAACACGGAACGCATGATGCCAATTCCCGGCAGTAGTAGTAATTTTATACACATGATACAACATGAATACACAAGAAAAAGCCCAATATTTTTTTCCTGTCCATTTTTTCCTTCGTCCCTCTCCGCATCCAACACGTCGGCCGTTTAGACCTAGTTCAACCGTCCAGTCTAGAACCCCCTAGCCTTTAGGAACTCTGCAATCTGACTAGTATGATGACCCTTGACAATAACGTGGCCTGTCAGACTGTTAATCTTGACGTCCTCGTTCTTCTTGCTGAGGAAGACCCTCAGTTCGTCTCTCAGAGCGGACAAATCACCGGTGATCTTGCGTATGGTAGTCAGGTGCAGATTACCGCCGCGCTTATAGTCAGTGTAGATGGGTAGGTTCTTGTTTATTGATCGTGATACGTGGTACTTGGGGGGTGGCAGGGAGATGTTCTGGGTGGGCGGTGTCTTTTGTTTCTTGGGCGAATTGGGCTTTTGTGATGAGGGCGCGGTGGCGGCGTCACTTGGCCTGGTGTCGGCACGGGGGTACTTGGAGGGTAGGGCAGGCTTGGGCTCTGGTGGCTGCGCACTGTCGCCTTCGGTGAGAGATTCTGCTAATGCGAGGTCGGCGGCGCGCTGGGCTTGTTGGGGTGTTGATGGGTGTTGGGATGAGGCGTTTGGTGGTAGGGAGGGTTTGGTTGTGGGCTTAGAATTGGGCAGAGGCTCTGTGAATAGTTAGCGGACATGCGCATAGTTTGGCATAGAGGTGAAGAACTAACGCTCAGCTTGCCATGTGCTTGCAGTGGAGAAGCGCAGGCATTGTCGGGATGCGATTACTCGTGGAGCAGCCAATGGCCTGAGCAGAGGAACGAGATATTGTATACGAGGCATTGTAATACACCGGAACCTAACAGTCGCCCACCAGGAAACGAATAGCCAGGTGTGGGAATATGCGGCTGGGAGAATGACGATGCAGGCTTGAAGCGTGAATTGCGGCTCAACACCACAAGTTTAGCGTACAGGGGTCCTCGCTTGCGCACAGTCGTTTTTCATTATCCCAACCCCACCACCGCCGCCCGCCGACAAGACGAATTTCGCGTCCACCACCACCCCTCGCTCCACCCTCTCCCACTCCCTCGTTGCCGACGACGACGACGACAATCGCCCATTATGGCGGACTCAGTGGCAACCGGCGCCAGCATCGCCGAACAATACTCGCTCCTCCCCAAGCTTATGCCCAACCTCGACCGTCACCTCATCTACCCACTCCTCAACTTCTCGAGCGATGAAGAGGCCGAACAGACAGCCGAGCAGAAGAAGCTACTCCTCGAACTTCTCAAGCCCACAAACATGACTGATTTCGTCGGCCAACTGCACCAGGACGTCCACGGCCTCTCCGACATGTCTGATGAGTACAAGAAAAAGCGTGAGGAGGTCCTGCAGAAGCGCGACCAGCTCGAGGAGGCCACCAGCAAGATTAGCGGTCTTTTGGATGACGAGAACGTTGTTACCAACCTGAGGAGTGACAAGCAGCAAAACTTGGCCTACCTGAAGGAAAGCCACGGCGTCGACATGGAAATGGTCAACCAGCTGCTCGAGTTTGGTCAGTTCCAGTACTCCTGCGGTGTATACCCACATGCTGCAGAACTGCTCTACCGGTTCAGGGTTCTGGTATGTCTCCGCCTACAAGCCTACTTGCTCTGCATCACGTCTTGCTAACACGTCTCTTCCAGACCACCGACGGCGACAAGGAGCGCGAAGCCACGTGGGGTAAGCTCGCCTGCGAGATTCTGTCCGTCAACTGGGACTCGGCCATGGAGGAGATCAATAAGCTCAAGGAGATTATCGACACACGGCTCTTCAACAACCCCCTCGCACAACTGCAGCACCGCACCTGGCTAATCCACTGGTCGCTCTTCCCCCTCTTCAACCACGAAACCTCGCGCGAAACCCTCACCGACATGTTCTTCTCCCCCGCATACATCAACACCATCCAGACAAATTGCCCCTGGATCCTGCGCTACCTCGCTGCCGCCGTCATCACTAGCCGCAACCGCGGCAGGAACTCGAACCAGTACCAGAAGCAGCTCAAGGACCTGATCAGGATCGTACGCCAAGAAGGCTACGAGTACAGCGACCCTGTTACCGACTTTATCAAGGCTTTGTACATTGACTTTGACTTTGAGGAGGCGCAAAAGAAACTCAGTGAGACGGAGGAGATTCTCAAGAACGACTTCTTCCTGTTGGGCGCGGCAGACCAGTTTGTGGATGCGGCGAGGCATCTGATTTCTGAGAGCTACTGCAAGATTCACCAAAGAATTGATATCAAGTACGTTTATGGAAACATGCTTGGACGTCAGAATGATTGCTAATAAATTTTTCCTTGCAGGGACCTCTCCACACGTCTCGGCCTCTCCCAGGACGAGGGTGAGAAGTGGATTGTCAACCTCATCCGCGACACGCGCGTAGACGCAAAGATCGACTACCAAGCCGGCACAGTCGTCATGAACCACCCTCCACAATCCGTCTACCAACAAGTCATCGAGCGAACAAAGGGCGGCTTCTTCAGGACCCAAGTTCTCAGCGCCGCCGTTGCCAAATGAGCCCTGGTTTTCCTTGCAAAGAAGATTTCTTGTTCATGGCCAGTAAATGGGGGGATGTGTGTGTATAGGAACAGCTTCTGGGGAGGCAGATGACACGGTGAGGTGGGGTGGGGGGAGGAGGACGAGGAGGACGATGATGATGATGATGATGATGAACAAGCATGAGGATGAATGCCATCCTCTACGATTGTGTTTTTTTTTTTGAGGAAAAAGGGGAAGGACAGGAAAGAGAAAACAAAAATCTGGGAATCCCGGTTTACTTTGGGCTTTTGCGGACGGGGAAACGCGTGAGAAAGGAATGTCCATGTATGTGACTGACGTAGTTGATTGCATCAGGGAACTGGCGTCTTATTTTTCCCTTTTTGTGGCTGCGTGGGCACAACGGATAGATGGATGGATGGATGGATGGATGGATGGATGGATAGGGGCAAGGAGGGCATCAGAGCGCTGTATATCATGGATACAGATGACAATCAAGGTTCGACACGTGTTGAAAAGAGCAAGATTGGCAAAGTGGATGGAGGAAGCGAAAACCGAGCAACGTCCATGAGGTTGTGACGGATTTTTTTTGTTTTTGCCTTCGTTCTCGATACCCCCCTACACCGCCTCCACCCCCAGCCTTACGCGCTCTCTCTCTCTCTCCTCTCCCCCCTTCTTGAAATCAAGGGACGCAGCTCAAGCAAAATACCTAGGCTCATTAAAAACATGATACCTATGCCCCCTAACACCCTCTCCCTTGAACAAATCCGGGAACCTCAATCCCGCCGGAACCTGCGACTCATGCACAAGTTGATTGCTTGGATTCTCCGGTTCGCCCACTACGAATTTGCCAAGCTAAGCACAGCACCGTTAGCACTGCCCTTTAAAGGAGAAGGAGAAGGAGAAGAAGAAGAAGAAGAAGAAGAAGAAGAAGAGAAAAAAAACATACCTGCAACTCCGTATCCGTAATGGTATGTCTCGAGACTCGTGCATAGCCCGTCCGCTTAAATCCCTTGTAAAGAATGTACTCGCACCAGCGATCCCAGTCGCTGGGATCAATATCCTTCATTCCGCTCTTCTCACCAACATAGGTGTTGTAGTTGCCCTCTCCAGGCTTGATGACGAGGTACGAAAGCAAGATGGCCGGACGCGGGGTAGCCTTCATACGCTCGGCGAGGTACTCGGACTGCAAGCGCCGGTCCTCTGGGTCTTCCTCCTGGCCAGAGTGGAAGACGAAAATGTCAATCATTTCACCGTAGGCGTCGATTGTGGCTTCGATGGCGGGGGCGAGTTCGCCCACGGGCGAGGGGAGGAGGTGATGTGTGCTGTTTACAATGGGGAATTTGGAGAGGAGGGCGGAGCCCCAGGTGTGCTTATTGGGGCCCGGGCCAAAGTCGACGTACATGCCTAGGTCCTCGGCGAGGAATTGCGTCGAGTCGCGGTTGCCCATGATGATGCGCTGCAGGTCGCTCTCGAGAAGACCGATGACGTCGACCTCGAGCTCCTTGATTAGATCGCGCATGCGGTACTCGGACGACCACATGTCGTTGTCTAGAGAGAAATGGATTGTCCAGATACCGGCTGTGATGGACTTGGTCTCCGGGTGGTACGGCTTGTAGTCGTAAGATGGGAAACGTAGGTATGCAACTGCAACAGCGATAATCTCCAGAACACCGAGGATGTACATGTAGTACGAGCGCTGTCGACTGGCGGCAGCAGTGATGATAGCCTTGCCTTTATAGCTCTTGAGCACTGGCGGCTGGGCAGAGACGCTGAAGATACCTGCACCAATTTGGAGCATCATGCATGTCATGACCCAATCAGTGTGCTCACGGACAAGAGGGCCGCCAGGAACAAAGGCATATGCCACGACCCAGACGTGGAAAAGCACCATGAAGTTGTAGAAGAAAAAGGCAAGGCCAAAGGTGCGACCTGGTGCGTGACGAGCTGCGTGTGCAATGAGGGTAGGCGCTGCTGCCATGGTATACGTAGCCAGGACAAGACCGCCATAGAATCCAGTCCAGTGGCTGGTGGTAGTCAGGAATGCGGCACCAATTGAGCCAATGCCATAAAAGGCCCATGATCGCGAAAGGTTTGGCGCGAACAATCCAATCATAAGTCCAAGACCCATGGCAAACAGGGTCAGCGTGCCATGAGGGACGGCCAGGGGTCCGCGAACGGGATATCCTTCCCATACCCAGGAGATCATGGTGCTTGAATCGGACAGCAAAGAATGCATGGAAAAGAGGACTCCAGCAAGACCGAAACTGGCAAAGACCGAAGATCCTTTGGTGGGGCCCTGAGCCGGTATATCGGCGCCCGCGCTTGCGGTCGATCTTGTTGATATAAGAATGGAAATGAAGGCGACGACAAGACCAGTCTTGTTCCAGCCCCCGTTTTCCTCGTGCATGATTGGCCAGATGGGGTTGTTTGTCCAGAAAGCAAACTTGGCAACGCTAGAGGCGATAAGACCAATGGAGAAGGCAGTGATGCGTCCTTCAAGGCGGTTCGGTTGCGACCGTTCTGCAAAGAAGGTGGCTGCCCATGCCAAGCATGACATGGACAGGCCAAAGCCGACAGCGAAAAGTCGGTTGACAGGCGTCCTGGCTAGGAAAGCGAGGAGGCCGGAAAGCGAAAGTAGATGGAAGAACCACACATGACGCGTGACAAGATAGCGGAGAGGCTTGATGCCGAGGAAGAAGGGTGTAACGGTGCACATGACCAAGGCTTCATAGCCAGAAATGCCCATGTGCCAGAGGGGGAAGTCTGTTTATAATTAGCGAATAGTTGCTATTGAGGGACGAGAAACATACACCAGACACACACGCCGAGCGAAGTCAACATGGACCAGAAAACAAACTAAACAATGGTCAGTCATGTATGCATCCGTTCTCGATCCAACATACCCCATTGTAGACATTTGCAGCTGCGTAGATGAGTCCAGCACCTGAAAAGGCACCAGAGAGCGTTGGGCCAAGCTCTTTGTTTTTCCTATCAACGAGTTAGAGCGGTCGACCAATGTCTTCCAGACGAAACTTACTCTTGAACAGCGTCGGAGACTGACTTGGAGCCGGCACTACAAAAAAAAGAGTGGATCAGAGAGTGGTCAAATAAAAGATAGATTTGAGAGACTGTCTATATCGGGAGACGTGGGACATACACGCGAGATAGACCTCGTACGTCTTTGATTACAATTTCAAAGTGCTGGAACTCAATCATCGTGACAGCGTCAAAGGCTACATCGAGCAAGACTAGGGACCATTCGAAGAAAGCATAGATGGTGTAGGCTGCAATAGGTAAGTATAGGGTGTATGATGTGGACGACAAGGCATACCTCCAGCAACGTGGTGAACCTTGTGCTGGATGAAGAAGTAGATGAGCGGCACAAGTGTGGCGAAGAAGCTTCCGGCAAAAATCTTTCGGTACTTGATGGCAGTGGCATTCTGGGGACTCAGGGCGAGACAGCCTATGGTCCATGGCAGGGTTGCGACAAGATACGAGATCATGAAGATGTCGTGCCAGTCATGATCGTCGGTAGAGGTGACATATGTCCATCCTCCGCAGGTCAAGGTTCGGAAGATGCCGACACCAGCAATGAACTTGGGTAGGGACGAGTTCGGACGGCGAGTCAAGACATACCAGAGGCCGACGAGCGCGAATCGAGGACCTGTTTGGGTCAGTTTGGCTCCGTAGCAGCTATCACAGGCCGTGTACCAGATGTGAGAGCAATGAACAGCATGAAGACGGAGCGTTCTGGGTAGCGGTCGCCGATGGTTGCGGACACGGAGGGGAACCACTCATCTGGGTAGCCCTGGGAACATTGTCAGCATGGCTCTGGAGCAGTATAGACACAATGACTGACGTAGAATTCATTCTGTACAATCTTGTGATAGTGTAGCCCTCTGTGATTGTTTAGCCCGGTTGCGTAGGGTGTGGGTGGTGGAGCCATTCGCGTACATTCCGACTACGAGGGCTCCGACAAAGGCGCCTAGAATTTGTTTGAGCACGAGCGTATAGGGAGGGATTGGATCGACAAACTGTAGGCCATGGCGGTGTGGGAATAGGATATCCATTTTCCATTGAACTAGACGCTATGAGCTGCGGAGGTCTCGGGAGTGCCAGATATGCCATTGCGTACCGTTGCGACCGTGTCGCCGTCCTTGTCCTTGACCATGATGCAGCGATTGGATGGGCCGTCAATAAGCCTCCAGGATTGAGAACAAGGAAAGGAAGCAAAAGAGCGTGGAGAGTGGTGTGATGAGCTGACGGTCCAAGATTGCAGTCTCCTGAAGTTGGTAACGTGAGGCCAGGGTCCGCGCTCCATAGGCCAAGGCGCTATGTGCGGGAGCAACGCTAGCCTACTCGTTTTCTGGCCCGGCCAACTTTTTTGTACTCGACTTTTGCCAGCAGCACCACGCGAGGCAAAGAGGCAAACATGGCAGGCCCGAGCGACAAGGCGCGCTTCTACCTCGAGCAGTCGGCGACGGAGCTGAATGAGCTTGAACGCAAACAAATCTTCAGCAGGGTAAGCCGGGAAAGACGCTCGCGCACTGGCGGTTTTGCTGAATGGTGAGAACAGGAAGAAATCAGCTCCATAGCGAAGAAGCGGTCGGATTTCGAGCACATTATCAATGCCCGCGGCTCGCACGCCGAGGACTACATGCGCTACATCGAATTCGAGAAGAACGTGGACGCTCTCCGGCGCAAGCGAATAAAGCGACTAGGCGTCCGGTACAAAGGCTCTGGGCAACGAACAATCTACCATCTCTACAAGCGCGCGACAAGGAAATTTTCGGGCGAGCTGGCGCTATGGATGCAGTACATTGATTTTGCGCGCAGGGACAAGGCATACAAGAGATTGAACGACATCTTCACCTCGGTCGCTCGGCTGCACCCCACCAAGCCAGAGGTATGGATCCTGGCAGCAAACTACTTCATGGACACCCAGGCCGACATTACCAATGCGCGGAGCTACATGCAGCGAGGGTTGCGCTTCTGCAAGAAGTCCGAGGTCATGTGGCTTGAGTATGCCAAACTGGAGACCATCTATGTGGGCAAGATTGCGGGCAGAAGGAGGATCTTGGGGCTTGACGTTGATCGCACAAAGAAGGATGAGGACGGCGACGAGAACATGATTGCGCTGCCAGAGGTGACGGCCGAAGACGTGAATCCCAGCCTGAAGCAGGACGATGGTGTGGACGAGGTGGCTCTACAGAACCTCGGGGCAGCGCCAGTGCTTACTGGGGCTATTCCCCTGGCAATCTTTGACTCTGCTATGAATCAGTTCGAGGGTAGCGCTAGAGTGGCCGAGAGGTTCTTCAGCATGTTCGCCGAATTCGAGCAGGTGGCGTGCATACCACGCATCCTGCAGCACGTGCTCGGTTATCTGCAAGAGCAGTCAGCGCAGGCAGTTGAGACGGCCATGTGCGAGTTCCATATGCAGTTGTACGGAAGCGAGGCCGCCGATGCCGAGACTGCCATTAGGCTGAGCAAGGCATTGGACGTGATAAGCTCTGCCGTTCGGCAACACCCGAGAGAGAGGAGCAGGGTTGCTGAAGTGGTCGTTCGACGGCTCCTATCTTTGCACCGGTTACTCGCGGATGTGGATGTGTCGCTGCAGAAGGCATGGCGTGCTGCGCTGCGCAAATACGTTGGCGCAATGGAAGAAGGGGGGGATGGGGGGGATAGGGTGGTTGGCTTGGCCCGGCTGCTGCAGCAGGAGGGGAAGGAGCTTGATGCAGATGTATTGATGCAGATGGGCGCCAAGTACTGGGGGCAGGAGGGTGAAGGGCAAAAGTATATTTCAGCAATGGAAGGGTAAAGGAGAGAGTGTGAGTGGGGGTAAAAGGCAGCGGATGCGTTGTAGCAAGCATGGGCTGCATTGACGGTGCGTGGTGTAGTCATGCCGGGTTGAGGAGCGGAGGCCATGTGCTACACCGCTACAGCTCTACTTGGTCGCTCTGTGGTGAGCGCGATGGTGGCATGGCGGAGTGAGTGCAACCACGTCAGCTGCATGGGCACCTGAGCAGCTCCCCCACAGAGGCGCATGTAGATAGTTTAGTCATGGGTGCGGGCGCGCCTGGAAGACTTCTTAGCGCTATGGAGTTTCTTTGTCGTGAGGCGGCGCTGGTCATTGGATTTTTGGCTATAGTTGGTATCAGCCTGGGGGGGGCTTGGTCGGACACGGTGCAGCCTCAAACGTACAGGCGATTGACGCGCTGGGCCTGCTCTGGCGACGTCTCGGCGGGCACGGCATTGCGGGCGGCGAGGACAATGGCCTCGTACAGGCGACGGTAGCAGCTGCGGGCGTTATGCGACTGTTTGCGACTGTCGTCGGCATGGACGACAATGGTGTTTGAGCGGGGGGCCAAGTAGCGCAGACGCTTGATTTCGCCGTGCAGAGCTGCAGGGACGTGGGGCAGCAGGGCGTCGAGGGGCACCTTGAGAGTGGCTTTGGAACTGACTCTGGCCGACGGGTACATGTGGTCAGGGTGGCGGGCGGCAGGGAGAAGGACGGAGTGCTGGCCATACATACTTGTTCACGTTCTGGCCACCCGGGCCCGATGATCTGCTAAACGTGACTTCGCCAATGGCCTCGAGAGGGATTGTCTGTGCATGCAGTGCCGCGAGCCACGTCCGGGCAGCACCAAGGCCGTCGTCCGCGCCGTGGCCAGGCAGGCCCGGGGGCGACGAGGAAGACGAGGAGTAGCAGCCGGCCATGCGCCGCCGGAAGCGGGCTGCCGCCGTCGAGCAGCAGACGGACACGGCAGGGCGGACAGGGAGGCGGCGTTGAAGCAGCAGCAGCAGCAGCATGGCGGTGGTTTATCAGTGGCGCAGCGACGACAGCAGGCAGTGGAACGACATACAGCTGTACAGCCACAGGGCGGGCGCAGGAAAACAGGCATCACGTGGCCCGGCTTAGGGCCGACCATGGCACCAGGCGTCTCGGAAGGCTCGATGCCGAGTGCCAACATGTGCCCGTCCGGCCCACGCCCTCCCTCCGCCGACGATTCCTCTTCTCTCCACCCTCGCCATCAGCAGCCTCCGCAGCCTCCGCAGCCTCCGCAGCCTCTTGCTTGCCGTGCTCCCCGTGCCTGACGCCTGACGCCTGCCGCACACTGCCTGCCTGCCTGCCCGCCCGCCCGCCCGCCCGCCTGCCTGCCCCGGCGGACGTCTGCTGCGTCTGCGTATGCGCGTCGTGCCAATCTTCTAACCCTTCTCCGACCATCACACATAGCACACAGTAGCCAAGCCCCGCCACCAGCCTCTTCACCTACGTCTAGTGTACCAGCACCTGCAGCTTCCTTCTTCCTCTCCATCCGCCTCCGTCCACACCTCTTCCTCCAGCCCTTGTGCGACGGTGCGCTTTGTACATGCTTTGACTTGACCTAGACCCTCGTCATCCCGCGCCGTCTGCTCGCTGCCAGCCCATCAGCCCATGAGCCCATGCGCTCTGGCCCAACAGTCTACATGAGACCCAACTCCAGCCCGCCGCAGGAAGCTGAGCATATCCGCCATCAGTCGCTGACGCCAGAGAGCCCGCGTCCGCAAAACGTCCCCTCGCCCGCCAACATCCCAATCCTCGTAGAGCACATGGATGCCGCCTATAACCATCTCTCACACAGCAACGCCTCCCACTCAACCCCGGCCGACCACTCTGCACAGCATGCCCACCACCACCACCACCACCACCATCACCACCAACACCCCCCTTCAAACGCCATCACGTCCGCCCCCTACTTTGCCGATCCGTCGCAGCAGCAGTCATCCTCGACCGCCGCCACCGCCTACCAACACGTAGCAGGGCCTGCAGCACCAGGCGGAGGTGACAATGCGCCGGCGGGATACGCCCCGTCGACAGGCTATGGCGCCGGCAGCATGGGTACCCAGCCACACGCTACCTCCATGCACAATTTCCCTTCGCCGCACCCTGCCCCGGCCGCTGATGCGCCCCACGCGCAAGCTCAAGACCTCCATGCTGCGTACCCATACTCCCATGATAATGCCTATGCTGCTCAGCACGCGCCGAACCAGTCAGCCCAAGCCGCTCACTACCAGACTGAAGCGCGCACTGGGCCCAATGTTGACGTTCAAGCCCTGTTGGATTCTCTGACGCCCGCTGCGACCACGGCCAACCCGGGCCAATATGCTGCGGCTGCTTCCCACATGCCCACCCACTCTGCGCAGCCACAGCAGCACAATGCCTCGTTGTTGCCATCGGCTGCTACCAATCTGCCTGCTCGGCCGCCCACCCAAGAACAGCCCGCTACGCACCTCAACTATGACCCCAACGATGACATCAGATCCCACCATCCACACAGCCAGAGACCACCCAATGTCCAGCAGAGAGGCAGTGCATCTCTCCAGCCCTTGAATGCGCAGAACCGCGACTTTGCCGGCTCCAATGCCTCTGGCCAAACCCAACAGCAAACCCAGCGCAGTTCAACGCCTGACGATGAGGACCAGCGATGGCCGCCCGAAGTGAATAGGAGATACGAAGAGTTCTTGGAGCAGGAAAGGAAATTCGTCACCGAAGGCCAGTGGGACCAGTTTCCCGTGGGCTCTCGACTTTTTATTGGTGAGCCAAGGTGATTCCCAGGCCAAAGCTATCGTCCACGACTAACCGCTTCGAAAAAACAAAAAGGCAATCTTCCCACCGAAAAAGTTACCAAGCGCGACATCTTCCATCGTTTCTACCGCCATGGCAAACTGGCACAGATATCAATCAAGCAGGCATACGGCTTCGTCCAGTTTCTAGACGCCGAGTCGTGTCGCAGAGCACTAGATACCGAACAAGGACAGGCAGTTCGTGGAAGGAAAATGCGTATGTTGACTTGTTTGATGAGCAGGTGCTGTGCAGCCAACTAACAATTCCAGACCTCGAAATTTCCAAGCCCCAGCGAAACACCAAGAAGGCTGACCCGCCAACCTCGGCTTCGCGCCGGCGTTCACGGTCACCAGACTATACAAGGGGCGGTACAGGGCCCTCGCCCAGGGACAATCGCTACGGACCACACCCGAATTCCATGTCCCCTCGGGATAGGGATCGACGTTTCCGCGACCGGGATGATTACCGACCCATGCGATCGCCCTCACCTCGGGGCCCCGCACGGGGCATGAGGTCGCGGGACAGGAGTCGCGACAGGTTCGACACGCGGTACCGCAGCAGATCAAGGACGCCGCCCCGGCGGCACCGGAGCCCATCCCCGCGTCGCGATTACACAGAGGATGGGCTGGACCTTCGCCGCCGACT